>SJYX01016076.1:81645-129683 GCA_006410675.1 Oreotragus oreotragus
TGGTACTATAGTATAATCAAATACATTCTTTCTGCAGTGAAAAGTATGAAGATTTGCATATGATAAGTAAACACTACAAATAAATTCCTATCAGTTTCAGTCAGATTTTATCATCAAATAAGTTTATGTCAAACATAGGAAACATCTTTGAATTTGTAAGCAAATTTTTAAGAAGAGTGTGGACCCAGTAACACTTAGAAATAGGGGAAGTCCAACAGCTCTACAAATCATTAAAGAAAAAAAATGGTGATCTTTTCATACCACTCACAAGTATTAGACTCAAACTACCAAGAACAAATACTTCTGATTAAAAAAAAAAAATAGTTCCTAGGTAATTTTAGGTAAAAGTGAAAGTTGCTCAGTAGCATCCAACTCCACAACCCCATGGATTGTAGCCCACCACGCTCCTCTGTCCGTGAGATTCTCCAAGCAAGAATACTAGCCATTCCCTTCTCCAGAGATCTTCCTGACCCAGGGATCAAGCCCAGGTCTTCTGCATTTCAGGCAGATTCTTGACCTTCTGAGCCACCAGTGAAGCTCATTTTCAGATAAAGATATAATAAATAATAAGCAGAGTTAACCAAATGCTTCAGAGGCAAACATGGATCTTTGTGCATACTGACTAAAGAAAACTGGAACATCCTGCAAGCAATGCAGGTTAATTATAATTAATTATAAGTAGATATAATTAATTATAATTAAGAGAGCTGGGAAATGGAGAAAAGGTACTTTTCTTTTGGATTAACCTTGTAGGATTTTTTCTTAATTAAAAAGTACTCCTAATAATTTTTACCAATAAAAGCATAATAGTAGGTAGAAAAAAAATGATCAAGTGAGGCACAAATGTAGACTCCTGATCAAAACCAAGACCAATCCAACTTTGGTAAACATTAGTTGAAAACTTTTCAAAATGTCAAGAATTTCTGCAATTTTGTTTTGGTTGTTTTTGTCAATGCCCCAATAAATCATTTTTAAAAGTACTCTTTGAATCTGTTTTTGTTTTCTTATCATGCCTAAATAGAAAGCAGAATCTTAAATAGATTAATTAAATGTTTTACATTTGTTAACATTATTAGAAGAATCTGAGATTTTCCCACAAATTTCAATCCTAGTAGCTTACCCAACCCTCCATTCTTCAAATATAACACATTAGCCATACTCCAACTGCAGGGGATCAGGAATTTTCAAATTTTACTTTTCTCTGATTTCTGAAAAATAACTTCAACTGATTAGTTGTAACTTCTTTTTGGTACATATGCACTTGGGGGATGGAGACAAACAATGTTTAGTCACAGGCATTACTTAGTAATAATGACAATGAGAAAAATCAGAGTCCTGGGCTATCTATAATTGTATTTTTGTAGACTGCAATGAAAAAGTTCCTATTCCTACAAATTCAAACAATGTTCCAAGTCCATCACTCTTACAACCATTAAAAAAAAAAAAAGAAATAAGCAATAATAGACTAGAGAAATAAACCAGATATTTCAAATACAGCTATTGTGGACATAAGAACAGAATTAATTCTAATTCTACAATTTAAAAAATTTAATTAGAAAAAAAAAATCTTTAAAATTGAAATCCCTATCTCCTAGTCAGTTAAATTAACGGTGAGGTGAGGTGAAGTGAAGTCGCTCAGTTGTGTCCAGCTCTTTGAGATCCTGTGGACTGTAGCCCACCAGGCTCCTCTGTCCACGAGATTCTCCAGGCAAGAATACTGGAGTAGGTTGCCATTGCCTTCTCCAGGGGATCTTTCCGACCCAGGGATCAAACCCAGGTCTCCTGCATTGCGGGCAGATGCTTTAACCTCTGAGCCATCAGGGAAGCCCTAAATTAATGGTAACCTTTCTCAAATGCAATATATCAGAACCTCTGCAAGCAACAGCTATTTCCACTAACAGACAGTTAAATGTTTTACAGACAAAGAAATTAGAACTCAACCTTAAAGAATCCCTTCACAATATTCAATGCTTACGTTTTTCCCATGATAAATATTAAATAATAGAATCAGTTAATAAATATTAAGTAATTAAATCAGAATGATTTAATTCAGTTTTATGGTAGCTTTGCAATATAAAGAATCATCTTTGTTCATCCATCTTAATTATTTACCTATTCTGTTTATTGAGCTGATGTAACAATAATTAGGATTATACACATATACAACAGATAACAGACACATCACCAGTCTAGTAGTCATTCAGCTATCATCCTGGGGACACTGTAAGCTAACCTAGTACATCTCTTTTTAAAAAGCCAGTCAACACAACTCATCTTCTACTGCTTACTCTAGTTCTACTTGTGTCACTTTGTATTTTCTGGGTAAATCCAGACCAGTGGTTCTCAAGTGGGGACAATTCTGTCCCACAGAAAACATTTGGCAATGTCTAAACATAATGGTTGCCACAAAAGGGCAGGGCTGGGGTAGAAGTTAGGTAGGGTAGATGTTAAAGGTGGTTAGTAGAAGACAGAGATGCTGCTAAATATCCTCCAATACAATGGACAAGCCTCCACATCAAAGAATTAACCAAAACAAAATACCAGTGTTGCTGAGATTAAGAACCCCAGTCTAACATGTAAGACCTCAATTTGGCCTCATTCTATTTTCCCAGGCTCATCTCTTCCACTGTTCTTTTATTCAAATTCTGATCTCCATATGCAAATAATATTTACCATCCTCCACACTCTTTAACACCTAAGGTTTCCCTCACCTAGGGTGGGACTCTTTCACTTCCTAGTTCAAAGCTCATTCCTCAATGAATCTTCTATATCAAGCCAGTCTAAAGTAATCCCATCTCCTTTGAAAGACTGGAAGGAGATCATGCTTTATAACATATATCTGCTTTTGAATTTAATTATTCCAGTATTCATTATTTCTTTGTGAATTTACCATAACAACCAGCAAAGAGCTTTTAAGCAAAATAACAATTGGTTAATGAAAAACCAGATCTGCTCATTAGCCAAAGTCAGTTAAGCAGAAAATACCACCATGGCAAAATCTAGTCTCAATCTTTCGGTTAAATTGTTTTCTGGCAATTTGGACCAACCAAACTAACGATGGGCTACCCTGGTGGATCAGTGGTAAAGAATCTGCCTGCCAATATAGAAGATGTGGGTTCAATCCCTGGGTAGGGAAGATCCCCTAGAGAAGGAAACAGCAACTCACTCCAATATTCCTGCCTGGAAAATCCCATGGGCAGAGGAGCCTGGCAGGTTACAGTTCATGGGGTCACAAAGTCAGACAGGACCGAACAACAAAACAACAACAAAACTAACTGTGGCTCAAGAGCTGAAGTTAGCCATCTTACTTTGGCTAAGGGTTGGAGAGACACAGCACTGCTATTTTATCTTGTTTAATAAAAGCAGTACATGCATTTATCTTCAACATTATTCCAGCAGCATGTGGCGGTTTAGTCACTAAGTTGTGTCCAACTCTTGCTACCCAGTGGATTGTAGCCCACCAGGCTCTTCTGTCCATTAGATTTTCCAGGCAAGAATATTGGAGTGGGTTGCCATTTTCTTCTCCAGGGGATCTTCCCAACCCAGGGATCAAACCCAGGTCTCCTGCACTGCAGGCTGATTCAATCCTATTTTAAATGTCTCCTATTCCCAGTCTTAAGTCATAGTCTCAGATATAATCAGTTTAAGCCAAACTATGAAACTGCCAATAATCAAATGCCTTTAGTCCTATAAAGCTGATTAATTTCATAGGATACCAGCTAACATTTCTATATATGGTTCTTCTGGTGGTAACCACCATAAATCTGATATGCTTACATGTTATTTTAGGATTAACTTGAAAATTTATTTAGTGATTGTCCTCAATCAAAAATGATAGATTTAGTCCTACTTTTACATTAGAGATAAAATAAAAGATGGTCTATTTTCAGTTCATACTTTTCTAAAGGTAGAAGCTAGTAACACTTAACTGTTGATAATAACTTGCCAATTTTATTGGCAGGTCTTTTCTGAATTTTACCTTTTTCTATTTTATCTGAGAAGCATAAAAATTATGTCTATCTGCAAGCGTAATCAGTTTTCAGAAATTTCAATATTTATTCTTAAAGCCAGACAGAAACACAAAGTTTTGTAGTCAGAACTTCAGAATTCAAAATGAATACCGGAAGAAATTGAGGCATCGAATCCAATCGAAAAACTGAGGCCCACCACTCTAACCATTTTCACATTAAGTCTGAACAAAGTCAACAGTTTACTGAGTTAGTCATTTTTAACAAGTTTGTGGGGGTCTTTTTTTGGCCACAAAACATATGGGATCTTAGTTCTCCAATCAAAGACTGAAACAGCAACCCCTGCATTGAAAGGGCAGAGTCTTCACCGCTGGACCATCAGGGAAGTTCAGAGTTAGTGATTTCTAAAGACTGCTTTGAAAGATGCTATGATCAGAAAGACTATTATTAAAGATTATTACTATTCAGTTATTATTTTTCCACCTCCAATTTAATTGCCTATTACTAAGTAGGGTTGGGATTCTACAACTTCAACATGTTTGAAAAACCGTGATAACTCAAATGTCTTATTTCCTATAAGAGTCCAACTATCTTACAAAAATAAGAGACAGGATTCAAACAGGAAGCACTGGTAGTCTAGATGAGCTAGTATGTCACCTATACGAGACAATACACCTTAACCAAGAGTGGAACATACAATTCAATTTCTACTATTACCCATTTCAAAAAAAAAAATCATTTTCTACTAAACTCTCAGTTATGATAACAAGAGCTGCACAAATAAATTTGTGACCTTTGGGGCCCAGGAAGGAAATTACAAGTATAGCAGACTAGACAACTAAAAGTATCTATTTTTAAGTGCTTCAGAAGACTAAAAAAATTATCAACCTAACAAAACTCATTCTACCACTTTCACAAATAACAGATAATTCACATCAACCATGATTAAATTTAACAAGGTGAGGGGGTCTCTATTTAGCTTGATACCAAAAATTATTCTGAGAAAGCAATTTGTATCATTAGATTATTTTAACCCTTGTAAAGAGAAGTGCTACATCTCAATAAATAAAACAAGAAAAATTATATGCAAAGTCAGAATTTACTGTCATAAAAATAATTATGGAATATGTAAAAGAAATTAAGCTTTGGAATTTTTCCCTAATGGTATTCTAGTAAGTCATAATTTCTGAGACCCAACCATATTTGTCAGTTTACAATCTCAACATGACAAACCAAAGCTGCATTCTAGCAAAGAATATTCCTTTCTGCCACAGTTTTCAAGAGCAGTGACATAGGTTTAGATTTTACTTCTTTCCCTTCCTTTTTTTCCCCTTTGGAAATAGCAAACAATAGTAAACCAAGTGAGAGATGATAGAGCTGAGAAATAAAGGGGTAAAAAAATTAAACAAGATAAACTTTACAACTTTTGATTGCTGGGAGTAACCTCAATCAGTCACCTTGATAAGTAAGTACAGTAGTTTCAATTTAAGACTACATCTATCTACTTTCAGGGCCTTAGCAGTGAAAGCATTAAAAGTGTTGAGAATCGTTAAGAACTGTATTAGATCCGTTTAGGCTAAGTGGCTTCATGCAAATTCTTTAAACTCAGTGTCCCTGTTATCTGTAAAATAGTATCTCTTCCAAAGTTATTGTAAAAATTAAATGAGATTATGGAAACAAAAAGTTGTTGGTAAATCACAATGCTAACTGTGCCTGTTGATGCTATTAAAAGTAAAATAGTAACACAACACAACCAAATTTCATCCTTTTCTACCACATCTGGCAGGAAAAAAAAAAAAAATCGGGAGAGAAATAGGACTGAACACTGAAAATTCTCTAGAAGAATAATTTAAAACCATTAAAAGGATAAAATCAATTATCCTTTAATTAATTTAAATTTGATTTAAATTTCTCACTTGATTTAAATTTCTGTCAAAAGGGGTAGAACTAAGTAATTTTTATTGTTCATGTGTACTTCTATTTTTCACATAAAATATTTAAACATAATTTGTATTTCTCAGATTCCTGCAATGAAAACTTTTTATGTAGATATGTCTGTTGAATTACAATGAACAAAGATAAAAGGAAAAACATGTTTCCGTTTTTCAACTGTGTACAAGGTTACTATATGATTTCAGTTGTGTATACTACCATCTGAATTTTTTTAAGTTTATTTTTAAAATCACAAAAATTAGCAAGCATTTATGCTTTGTAGCTCAGACTTTTAAAGGCCCAATCCACAAGGTCCAGCACCTACTAAAGTACAACTTTTTACTTTTGTCAATTTTGTGCTGGTAAGGGAGCTAATAGACAAAAAGCAAAACTCCTTTCAGAGGGTGCCAAGCAATCTGAAAAGACAAACTCTTCCTGGGTGGTTCAAGGCTCCTATTACTCTCAGAACGGTACTAAAGATTACCTCTAGATTTTTCCCCACTCTGTCCATAAAAGAAGTGTAAATGTATCTTTAAATGAACAACAGAGAAAATACTTCTGCATCTTGTGTCTTTTTGGTCTCCACTGTCTTTTGGTTTAGTGTTTATTGAGGTATGAAAGTGAAAGTTGCTCAGTCGTGTCCGACTCTTTGTGACCCCATGGACTATACAGCCTATGGAATTCTCTAGGCCAGAATACTGGAGTGGGTAGCCTTTCCCTTCTTCAGTAGATCTTCCCAGCCCAGGGATCCAACCCGTCTCCCACATTGCAGGCAGATTCTTTTTACCAGCTGAGCCACAAGGGAAGCCCAAGAATACTGGAGTTGGGTAGCCTGTCTCTTCTGCAGCGGATCTTCCCCACCCAGGAATGGAACCGGGGTCTCCTGCATTGCAGGCGGATTCTTTACCAACTGAGCTATCAGGGAAGTCTTTATTGAGGTATAGATGATTTACAATACTACTGCATCTTTGAAATAAATCCTTCTCTGACAGTTATCTGATACGTAGCAACAAAAACATTAGTAGTGATAGTATTATCCAGTGACACGCTCTAAGGGAAATGTAGGAAATCAAATCGACAAAATAAAGTTTATGTGCTTTAACTTTATATTGACATTTTAATTAAAATCCATTCTTTTTAAGCAACGTCTGAAAATCGGCCCAACTCCAAAGAGCTGGGAAAAGGGAAGCGAGAAATAAACATTTACCTGAAGCATCTCCAACTTTAAAATCACTGTCATCTGAACTATCATAATCGAGAGCTTCTAGCAGAGAAGCTGCCAAAGGCTTCACCTGCCTCCTCTTGGAGCTGCGATCCACTGTTAAAAGAAAAACATAACATCGTCATTCATAATCACACCAAGCGCGAGGGAGAGCTGTGGTGCTGAAAGAAGGTACAGATGACCTCCTGCAGGTGGTGCAAATCTTTGTCTTAATTCAGTTCCCTGCAAATGGTGCGGTGGAAGGTTGGGGTGGGAATATTGGGGCTGGCCGGCCAGCTCCATGGGCAGGTGAGCCCTAAGGCGCAGCAAGTACGAGCCCAGGGCACCAAAATCACAACTGGCCTTCTTGAACATCTTGCTTCTGAGACTTGCTCTCTGTAATTCCTCACTAAGACATCGTTAACAGTCAATAAAAAATTCAAAGCCCAGGGAATATAAAAAGCTATGTCCATTCCGACGGATCGCGGAAGGGGGAGCGTCCGCGGAGGGTACATCTTCCCACAGGACTCTCCCACCCCCGCCCTGCCCTCGCCGGCCCCGACTTCTTGAAGGGCTGAAATGCATCTTGTCTCCCCGCGGACGCCTGCGACACACTTACTAAGGAATCCGAGGTGGTCGTTTGGAGGAGACCTAGGAGAGGCTGCGATAGCACAGGCAGCGCCGAGGTCGAGGACTGAGACCAAGGAAATAAGTCCAAAAGATGCTATTAAAAATAGGCGGCGCCGCCGACCTGACCGGGGCGCCCCAGGTGCAGCCTCGCCGCTCCCCTCCCGCCCCCCGGCCCCCCGGTCCTAGCAGAACCGACCCCGGCCGCTCGAGCGCCTTCCTTTGGCGCTCCCTGGCCAAAGGCGCCCTCCGGCCCAGGCAGCCCTGAGGAGTTACTTTACCCCGTTAAAACGCTTAGATTAAAAAAAATAAAGGAAAGAAAAACTTTATTATCCCGCAAACAAAAGAAACAAAAGACCCAGAATCTGCACACTCCGAGGCCGGTTGCCTAAGACAATAGAGAAAACAGCGACCCGGATACAGCTCTGAAGAGAAGGAAGTAAAAACAGGAGCTAGAGAGCGGCCCTAAAAGCAGCAGAAGCTGAGAGCGCGTGCGCGCGAGTCGCCTCGGCTGTGCCTCCGAGAGGAGGAGCCGAACGGAGCCGAATGAAGACGAACGCAAAGCCGAGGGAGAGCCGAGAGGAGCCGAATAATGCCGAGCGGGAACGGAGAGCCTTCCCAGACCCTCTGCCTGCAGATCCCTGAGGCTGGGCCCTCAGTCCAAATAAGTAGGAGGTCAGTGTTTGTTTCTGAGAAGACAGAGCAGTGTGTGTGTCTCCATGAATGTGGAATAGTGCTTTGCATACACTTAGATAATATATTTTTTAAGATGAGTTTTTAAATCCATAAAAATATGAGGAGAGTCTGTATAGATTTCAGTCCTTCAGCAGTTTCAAATGCCACCTTTATTCATATACAGGTTAGCTATTTTTTTAAAAACAATGTTAAAATGTTAGAATCTGAGCAGTATTAACACTTTTTACAGTGTTTCTATATCAAGGAGAAAGTGAGATTAAAATAAAGCTGATTCAGTTTATGTATTTATTCCCAATATATAGTGAGTGGTAATGTTTGTAACATGGGAAAATAGAGAGTTAGGAAGGACTGTAAATGAAATATATAAGAGGCAAATCATGCAATACAGTAGGGGTGCTTATTCTTTCAAGAAAACATGTTGAATTCTTTTGTGAACTGTAATTGAATTTTATAATACTAAATTTGAAAAAATAATAAATACTTACAGAGTACAATTTAGGGGGTGATTACATAGAGGCTGTACCTTCACCAGGAAAGTTATCTTTTCCCTGCCAGAGCTTAAGATATAGTTGAGGATACAAATAAGTCAGTGAGCAATTACTACCTATTGTGAAAAGGGCTGTCAGGGAAAAAGCACACATGCTAAGAGAAGTCTTCCTAAAGAAAGCTTTTCTTTAATTTAATTTTATTTATCTATGGCTGTGCCGGGCCTTCGTTGTTGTGCACCTTTCTCTAGTCGCAGCAAGCCGGCCACTCTCTCGTTGTGGTCTGTGGGCTTCTCGTTGCGGTGGCTTCTCACTGAGGTGGCTTCTCACTGAGGTGGCTTCTCACTGAGGTGGCTTCTTTTGCTGAGATTTGTAGGCTCTAGAGCTTGGTCTCAGTAGTTGTGGCACATGGGCTTAGTTGCTCCAGGGCATGTGGAATCTTCCCAGACTAGGGATGAAACTTGTGTCTCCTGCATTGGCAAATGAATTCTTAACCACTGGACCACCAAGTTAAGTCCAAAAGTCTCACTGATCTCCAGACATAGTGTCTGAACTGGGCTGGAGAGGAGAGAAAAAGAGACGCAAGTTCCAGACCAAAGAAAAGACATAAGCAAATGACCAGAATGAATAGAGGAACAGAGATGACTAGACAGATTCCCTGAAAGCTGGACTACCTCGAATGCCTCAGGACATTCCACCACAACCGTAGTTATTGCAACCTCATATTTCTGTGTTCCACGTCACTGCTAAAAATGCAACTTCTCTGACCCTCTGATCTCTCTGAACCTTTAGTTCCCTGACCCCAACCACCACTGGTATGTACCCACTCAAACCTTTCTATCATACTGAGGGAACTTCCTTTCCAAAATTGTAAAATCGTACTAAACTCTTTCCCGTTTCAGTATCTTTCTTGTACCTCCTTGTTCAGTTCAGTTCAGTTCAGTCGCTCAGTCATGTCCGACTCTGCGACCCCAAGAATCACAGCACGCCAGGCCTCCCTGTCCATCACCAACTCCCGGAGTTCACTCAGACTCGCGTTCATCGAGTCAGTGATGCCATCCAGCCATCTCATCCTCTGTCCTCCCCTTCTCCTCCTGCCCCCAATTCCTCCCAGCATCAGAGTCTTTTCCAATGAGTCAACTCTTCGCATGAGGTGGCCAAAGTACTGGAGGTTCAGCTTTAGCATCATTCCTTCCAAAGAAATCCCAGGGTTGATCTCCTTCAGGATGGACTGGTTGGATCTCCTTGCAGTCCAAGGGACTCTCAAGAGTCTTCTGAACACCACAGCTCAAAAGCATCAATTCTTCGGCGCTCAGCCTTCTTCACAGTCCAGGTCTCACATCCATACATGACTACTGGAAAAACCATAGTCTTGACTAGACGGACCTTAGTCAGCAAAGTAATGTCTCTGCTTTTGAATATGCTATCTAGGTTGGTCATAACTTTTCTTCCAAGGCTAGTAAGCATCTTTTAATTTCATGGCTGCAATCACCATCTGCAGTGATTTTGGAGCCCACAAAAATAAAGTCTGACACTGTTTCCACTGTTTCCCCATCTATTTCCCATGAAGTGATGGGACCAGATGCCATGATCTTCGTTTTCTGAATGTTGAGCTTTNATGTCTCTGCTTTTGAATATACTATCCAGGTTGGTCATAACTTTCCTTCCAAGGAGTAAGCATCTTCTAATTTCACGGCTGCAATCACCATCTGCAGTGATTTTGGAGCCCAAAAAAATAAAGTCTGATACTGTTTCCACTGTTTCTCCATCTATTTCCCATGAAGTGATGGGACCAGATGCCATGATCTTCGTTTTCTGAATGTTGAGCTTTAAGCCAACTTTTTCACTCTCCTCTTTCACTTTCTGCCATAAAGGTGGTGTCATCTGCATATCTGAGGTTATTGATATTTCTCCTGGCAATCTTGATTCCAGCTTGTGTTTCTTCCAGTCCAGCGTTTCTCATGATGTACTCTGCGTATAAGTTAAATAAGCAGGGTGACAATATACAGCCTTGATGTACTCCTTTTCCTATTTGGAACCAGTCTGTTGTTCCATGTCCAGTTCTAACTGTCGCTTCCTGGCCTGCATACAGATTTCTCGAGGCAGGTTAGGTGGTCTGGTGTTCCCATCTCTTTAAGAATTTTCCACAGTTTATTGTGATCCACACAGTCAAGGGCTTTCGCATAGTCAATAAAGCAGAAATAGATGTTTTTCTGGAACTCTCTTGCTTTTTCCATGATCCAACGGATGTTGGCAATTTGATCTCTGGTTTCTCTGCCTTTTTGAAAACCAGCTTGAACAACAGGAAGTTCACAATTCACGTATTGCTGAAGCCTGGCTTGGAGAATTTTGAGCATTACTTTACTAACGTGTGAGATGAATGCAATTGTGCGGTAGTCTGAGCATTCTTTGGCATTGCCTTTCTTTTTAAAGTAGGAATGCATAAAATTTGTATGAAGTTATCATGAAACCCCCTCAAATGGAAGCCACTTGTTTTCTCAATATCCAAAGGTGGCATCTGGTCCTTAGTTGGCTTTCAGGAAGTGTCATAATTCAAAATGATTTGTAACCAAATTCAAGATACTTGGAGATTAAAAAGATGGAGTGTGTGGGGAAATTAAAATAAGAAATGAAAAAAGTTGAATTGTATTATCTGATTTGAGAAAGAAGCTGTAGGTCCTGATTAATATTTTAAGAAACCAGAAAAATGGAAATCAGTTTGTTATAAACCTAAGGATAACAGACATCACCAACTCGATGGATATGAGTTTGAGCAAGCTCTGGGAGTTGTGATGGACAGGGAAGCCTGGCGTGCTGCATTCCATGGGGTTACAAAGAGTCATATGACTGAGTAATTGAACTGACTGACTAAAGGATAACAGATCTGGCTCACAAAACATAATGGAACATGTCAGTTACATTTCTACTCTCCCCAAATTTCGCTGAAATCACAGGAAAAAAATAAATATAAATAAAGCCAAAAAGCCATAACTCTGCTATAAATCTTAGCAGAGTGTCACAAGCAAACTTTTGAGAGTAGACGAGAATGTTAACACTTATGGAGGTAGGCTCAATTGCCAACAAGATCCACCTGACTAAAAAGTGCTTAATCTCATCCGGGTGAAAGAGATGAGTCACTGAAATGAGTTTTTTCAGAAGTCCTTGTATAACCCTCACATGACAGATAATGAGGACTGTGAGAAGAGCTAAGACTTGGATAATAGGAAGGAAAAAAAAGTTTCGTAGAAATCCATTTGTAGAGGGCCTGAAAACAGTGTTTCTCCCCAGAATATAACTTCAAGTTCATTTTTATTAAGTAAGAAGTCTGATTCCAGAAATTACCAGAATGGGCACCGGGTTTATAGGAGAAAGGATAATTAACCCAGTGCCATGAGCTGTCATAAGAAATAGGAAGATCCAGCATACAAAATCACTCATAAATCATGAAAAAGAGCCTACTCACATGTACTCTCCCAACATCACTGATCTTCTTCCCGCCCACCATAATGATCAGAGTAAGGACATCTATAAACAGAACTTACATTCTTTTATCTGCCAGGTGAACAGGACTTCTTATTTAGGCAACATACAAAAATTCGGGCCACCAAATCCACCTATTCTAAGTATATAGACATAGAGGCAACCATGAATATTTTAGTAAAACTAACAACATGAGAGGATTTAGATTTTTAAAAATCTTTAAGACCATTATATAATTCATACATATCAGGTCTCACGTACATCATAGATTTAGAAGGTGAAAGGACACAGAGGCCACCTTCTTTCAGCTGTGAAGTGAAGTGAAGTCGCTCAGTCATGTCCGACTCTTTGCGACCCCATGGACTGTAGTCTACTAGGCTCTTCTGTCCATGGGATTTTCCAGGCAATAGTCCTGGAGTGGATTGCCATTTCCTTCTCCAGGGGATCTTCCCAACCCAGGGATCGAACCCGGGTCTCCTGCATTGTAGACAGACGCTTTACCATCTGAGCCACCAGGGAAGTCTTTCAGCTGTAGCAGTAGCAAAACAAGATCCATTATCTGTGAAATTAGAATCAACGTTCTGGCATCTACTCACCATTTTCAAATGCATAACATCATGGTGGAGAACAAGCTCTGGAAAAGATTAGCAACAATAGCTGCACTTTGTTTTCTGACTTTTAGATCATAACTACAGTTGTACGAGTTTGAAACTCACAGCCTCTTTGGATTCCCGACTTTAACTGTTTCAGTCCTTCTAATGATTTTGCATGTACCAATTTTTTTTTTCAGTATAAAATACTTATAGTGGTATCCATTTCTTCTACTAAAATCTTCTTTGATATGAATGCTTGCTAGAGAAAGGTGTTCAGAAAATAAATAAATAAAACTCAACCATGAAAATTAAAGATTTATTATTTGACTTGGTGTTTGTCAAAAGGCAGTGATGACTTCATTTATTGTTGAGGTTTAGTCATTAAGTCAAATCTGACTGTTTGGCAACCCTGTGGACTGTAGTCCACCAGGCTCCTCTGTCCATGGGACTTCCCAGGCAAGAACACTGGCGTGGTTTGCCATTTCCTTCTCCAGGGGATCTTCCCAACCCAGGGACTGAACCCGAGTTTCCTGCATTAGCAAGCAGATTCTTTTCCACTGAGCCACTGGGGAAGCACAGACAATTTCTTAACAATGGAAAATAGACACAGATGCAGTGATAAAAAAGTTATTTACAGTATTAAATGTAATAGCCAGGAATAAGATGCCTATTGAAGGCAAACCTTTGGTGACAATGCTTGCTATGGCAGAATGAAAATTATTATTTTATCACTATTAGGATGAAATAAGAAATACTGAATTGGGCTGGAGCCAGCAGCTAGCCAAACGGCTGTCATTTGTGATCACTTAATTCATTGTAGAGTCTATGGCTCATGTTCTCTCACAATAGTTAATGTTTTCAGAGATATTCAGGAGAAAACAATATTGAAGAAATATAAAAAGATGATGCTGAAATATCTGAGCTTCAAGAGAATACTAAATGCTTCTAAAGAGAAAAGATAGAATATCTACAAAGGAATAGAAATCAAGTTAGAATCAGAATTTTCAACTGCAACTCTGGATGACTGGGAACTTCTAAAACCATCTCAGTTTTCTAACAACGGGTTCATTGATAGCCACCCTTTTCAAATTATGTAAAATATACTGACTACAGAATTTTCTCCAAGGCAACAAGGATCTGCTGTAGTATTACAGAGTAAAAACTTTCCACATATATAAAAAATGAATAATACTGACATTTTAAAATTAATTTCTCATAGATAATATGTACACACAGTAAAAAATGTTTAATGCACAAAAGATTTTTATGAAAATAAATTTTCACTTTATCTTTGTGCCCTAGCCAGTCATCTCTCTAGACATAACAGGATTAACTTTTTTTTTTAAAAGATGCTTAGCTCAGGGCTGAGTTTTTATATCTTTATTGAGATACAGTTCACATACCATAATATCCACACTTCCATGGTATAAAATTCATGGTTTTTAGCATACTCATAAGTTGTACAATCATCACCACTATCTAACTGTAGAACATATATAACATCATCACAGAAAGATAGCCCAAACCCATTAGTAATGACTCCCTGTTTTCTTATTTCTAGACCCTGGAAGTCATTAATCCACTTTCTATCTCTTGGAATTTGCCTATTCTGGATTTTTCTACAAATGAAATAAAAAACGTATGGTCTTCTGTGTCTGGCTTCTTTTATCTAGCATAGTGTTTTCAAGGTTCATCCACCCTGTAACACAGCTTGTTTGTAAAATAACCTGATACTGTGAAATGTTATCAGTATTTGTTCTGCCTGGAGAGAAGATGAAAGAGGTATTTCAATATTTGCTGTAATAGCTGTGTATTAGACAGATCTCTTAGACAAGCTGAGATATTTAATTATGTTTCAGTGCATATGAATGGCACTTAGGGGCTGAGTATCACAAGGGCAAGTCCCAAGAAAGCAAAGCAGATGGGCAAAGACAGCATCACTGATGCAACATCACAAAGTGTACAACATTGTATGTTAGACAGACAAAGAAGGTTAGTTAGAGACAGGAGTTTTCGTGTCATCAACTCAAAAGGTGGCAAAGCTTTCAAACAAACAAGAATGCATAAATAATACCTTCTGTTCTTTTTAATCCATCAAGTCTTCAAGTGACAGAACATAAGCAAACTCCCCAATATTGTTCTAAATCTACACAACTCAGTTCAAAAAAAAAAAAAAAAAAACTCATTGGAAAATATCAGAAGACAGTGAAAAATAAATGAACATACAGATGAAAGGCTCAGGAACAAAACACGCTTATAAACACCATCCATGCCAAGGCCAAAAAAGTCTCTCTTGAGCCCCCTCCATTAGTACCCTCTGTGGCCTATAAATATAGTCATTATCTTGAGTCTAAGACTATTTTTGTTCACATTTTATGTACAGGAACCCAAACAATATATGTTATTTTGTTTCTGGTTTCTTTGACTAATATTTTTTCTGAGGATAATCTATGTTGTTGTAATTGTAGTTCATTTGCATTGTGGAAACACATGCTTGAACATACCACAATTCACTTTTCATTTACCCTTGATAAACACTTTGGCTCTTTTCAGTTTATGCTATTATAGATAATGGTTTTATATGTATTCTTGTTCATGTCTTGGCATACATAAGCACACATTTCTGTTAGGTTTATATCTCAGAGTAAATTATTGGACCATATTGTATTCAAATATTAACTTTAGCAGATTTTCAAAACATAGTCCTAATTTATACTCTAATCAGCAATGTATTCAGGTAATGTATTTAGCAGGGTAGCAGGATACAGAAATCTGTTGCATTTCTTTAAATAAACAATGAAATAATTGAAAGAGAAAGTTTTAAAGAGTCCCTTCTAAAATACCATAAGAAAATACTTAGGAGTAACCCTGACCAAGGAAGTGAAAAATGTATATGCAGACTACAGAACATTAATAAAGGAAAGTCAAGATGATTAAAATAAATGGAAAGATATCCCATGCTCTTAGATTGGAAGAATTAATATAGTTAAAATAGCCATACTATCCAAAGCAATCTGCACATTAAGTGTAATCTCTATCAGATCATTCATGACATTTTTCACAGAACTAGAACAAATAACCCTAAAATGTATATGGAACCGCAAAAGACCCAGATACCAAAACAATCCTGAAGAAAAAGAACAAAGCAGGAGATATAACCCTCCCAGACTTTAGAAAATACTGCAAAGCTACAGTAATCATAACAGCATGGTGTTGGCACAAAAATAGATATATAGATCAATGGAATAGAGAGCCTAGAAATAAACCCACATTTACACTCAATTAACCTTTGAAAAAGGAGGCAAGAATATACAAGGGAGAAAAGACAATCTCTTCAGCAAGTGGTATTGGTAAAGTTGAATGGCTACATGTAAATAAATGAAGTTAGAACACTCCCTCATGCCACACACAAAAATAAACTCAAATGGATTTTAATCTTTAGACTTAAATATAAGACATGGCACCACAAAACTCAGAGAATAAAAAGAACACAGACAAAGCATTCTCTGACATAAATCATACAAATATTTTCTTGGGTCAGTCTCCCAAGGCAAAAAGAGAAAGACAAGTTTCACCACTTATATGTGACATCTAAAAATATATATACAAATAAACTTACTTACAAAACAGAAACAGACTCACATAGAGAAAACAAACTTATGGTTACCAAAGAGGACAGGGGAGAGGGATAAATTAAGAGTTTGGGGTTAACAAACTCATACTACTACATATAAAATAGATAAATAAGGAGGTCCTACTGGGCTTCCCTGGTGGCTCAGAGGTTAAAGCGTCTGCCTCCAACGCGGGAGACCTGGGTTCGATCCCTGGGTCGGGAAGATCCCCTGGAGAAGGAAATGGCAATCCACTCCAGTATTCTTGCCTGGAGAATCCCATGGACGGAGAAGCCTAGTAGGTTACAGTCCACGGGGTCGCAAAGAGTCGGGCACGACTGAGCGACTTCACCTCACCTCACTGTATAACACAGGAAACTATATTTGATATCTTTTAATAACCTATAAAGGAAAAGAATCTGCAAAAGAATATATATATATTTCAGTTATATACATATATAACAGAATCACTCTTACTCTAGAAACTAACACTGCATAGAGAAACAAACTATACTTCAACAACAAGAACAAAAAATAACCTGTCAGTACTTGAAGCAAATTACCATGCAAACTAAGTTATCCATCATGAACTGGGTTTTGTCTGACCAACAAAGCCAGAAGACTGAATATGAGGAGCAGCATATGTCACCAAATGGAAACCAGATGAGTCTGAGCTGGTCCTGAAGGTATAAGTAAATTGCATGAGTAAGTGTTATAGATGCCTGTGTTCTATACTCCTGCAATAATATCTGATCCCCTCTCAACCAACCGACACCTATGATTACATGAAACATACCCTTTGACCAGTTAACTGAGGGAGAAATATTTAAGTCCAGTAAACAGATGTTTCTGTGTGAAATACTCTCAATATTAGACAGCTGTGGCATTTTAGTTCAACTCTGGACTGACCCTGAAGGACCGTAGTGAAAGATCATATGGAAGTGGCTCTTATTATTTTCCCTAAAAATCCACTAGTGAAATTCCTATCACTTCTGCAACTGGAACCTTGCTAATCCAGAAGCCCTAGCTTCAAGAAAAGTTTTCTATCAGGACATAGAGCAATGATTCAGTTAAAGTGGATGTTAGGACTGTTACCTAATCACTTGGGGGCTCTTCAATCAACATCCATATGGGAAGTTATTCTATTAGCTTGGGTAATTGACTTTGATTATCAAGAGGAAATTAGGAAGCTACAACTCAGTGAGGGTAAGGAGGAGTATGCCAGAAATGCAGATCTCCCAGGGCACCTCTTGGTATTCCTGTTCTTACCAAATCCCTCTTTTAGTTTCTATATTCCTAAACTAGGTTTATGTCTAGTTCTGTGACAAAGGGCTCCAGTGTCTTTGGCAGGACACCCATATCATTAAGCCTGAGAGTTTGGAGGTAATGAGAGACCACTGTGGTCTCTCTGTTCTCATGGGTTCCACCCATCCCCAGAGATTCTAATATGCCTTTGCTTCTGTTTCTCATGTCCTCTTCCTTTCCTGACTACTTTTCCTGTTGACTTCAAGATGCAATTAGCAAGAGTACTCCCACAATTGCATAATGTCAATTCCTTATAATAAAACTCTTATTGTACATGCGTATATCCTAGAAGCTCTGTTTCTCTACATTTCTGACTCATTCTACTTTTTCTGTTCTGACTCCTCCCCCTTGGCCTAGTCCTCATTTTGCGCATATTCTCTAGAATCACAGCTCTGACTCTCTTCTCTCCTTACACTTTCCTTCTTACACATTCTTTGTAGCCCAGCTCATCAATTTCCATAAATCTCACATGCACGCCCTTTCCTTTTATGTTGTACCTGTAGACCAAACTTCTCTTTTGAACTCTAGCGGTATTTCTGCCAGCCTTCAAAACATCTCTCATTGGATATTTCGTAGATAATCCTAGACTCAACATTTCCAGAAATGAATTCATACACCAAGTAACCTAAGCTATATATCAGTATTTACTGCGGCACTTATCATNTGTATAACACAGGAAACTATATTTGATATCTTTTAATAACCTATAAAGGAAAAGAATCTGCAAAAGAATATATATATATTTCAGTTATATACATATATAACAGAATCACTCTTACTCTAGAAACTAACACTGCATAGAGAAACAAACTATACTTCAACAACAAGAACAAAAAATAACCTGTCAGTACTTGAAGCAAATTACCATGCAAACTAAGTTATCCATCATGAACTGGGTTTTGTCTGACCAACAAAGCCAGAAGACTGAATATGAGGAGCAGCATATGTCACCAAATGGAAACCAGATGAGTCTGAGCTGGTCCTGAAGGTATAAGTAAATTGCATGAGTAAGTGTTATAGATGCCTGTGTTCTATACTCCTGCAATAATATCTGATCCCCTCTCAACCAACCGACACCTATGATTACATGAAACATACCCTTTGACCAGTTAACTGAGGGAGAAATATTTAAGTCCAGTAAACAGATGTTTCTGTGTGAAATACTCTCAATATTAGACAGCTGTGGCATTTTAGTTCAACTCTGGACTGACCCTGAAGGACCGTAGTGAAAGATCATATGGAAGTGGCTCTTATTATTTTCCCTAAAAATCCACTAGTGAAATTCCTATCACTTCTGCAACTGGAACCTTGCTAATCCAGAAGCCCTAGCTTCAAGAAAAGTTTTCTATCAGGACATAGAGCAATGATTCAGTTAAAGTGGATGTTAGGACTGTTACCTAATCACTTGGGGGCTCTTCAATCAACATCCATATGGGAAGTTATTCTATTAGCTTGGGTAATTGACTTTGATTATCAAGAGGAAATTAGGAAGCTACAACTCAGTGAGGGTAAGGAGGAGTATGCCAGAAATGCAGATCTCCCAGGGCACCTCTTGGTATTCCTGTTCTTACCAAATCCCTCTTTTAGTTTCTATATTCCTAAACTAGGTTTATGTCTAGTTCTGTGACAAAGGGCTCCAGTGTCTTTGGCAGGACACCCATATCATTAAGCCTGAGAGTTTGGAGGTAATGAGAGACCACTGTGGTCTCTCTGTTCTCATGGGTTCCACCCATCCCCAGAGATTCTAATATGCCTTTGCTTCTGTTTCTCATGTCCTCTTCCTTTCCTGACTACTTTTCCTGTTGACTTCAAGATGCAATTAGCAAGAGTACTCCCACAATTGCATAATGTCAATTCCTTATAATAAAACTCTTATTGTACATGCGTATATCCTAGAAGCTCTGTTTCTCTACATTTCTGACTCATTCTACTTTTTCTGTTCTGACTCCTCCCCCTTGGCCTAGTCCTCATTTTGCGCATATTCTCTAGAATCACAGCTCTGACTCTCTTCTCTCCTTACACTTTCCTTCTTACACATTCTTTGTAGCCCAGCTCATCAATTTCCATAAATCTCACATGCACGCCCTTTCCTTTTATGTTGTACCTGTAGACCAAACTTCTCTTTTGAACTCTAGCGGTATTTCTGCCAGCCTTCAAAACATCTCTCATTGGATATTTCGTAGATAATCCTAGACTCAACATTTCCAGAAATGAATTCATACACCAAGTAACCTAAGCTATATATCAGTATTTACTGCGGCACTTATCATACAGCTTTGTAATAATTATACTCCCATCCCACTAGATTATAAGATGTTGAGGAAAGACAGCATTGTGTTATTCATCTTATCCTAAGTAGCATGATGAACAGTACGCAGCAGGCACTTAACATATGTTTAAGAATGAATATATGAATGAACAAATGACTGAATGAATTGATTCATAGAAGAGATAGAAACTGCAGGAGATAACAAGTGGCAACACAGAAGAGTAGAGCATAGTTATTTTCAAAAAAGATATAATTTAAAGATCTATGTGTATGGCATAATTTTCCAAAAGTTTTAATAAGTACCATTTTCCTAAAATTAATATTTAACCAGAAGGTTTCAGTGAAAAGAAGTACCATGATTTTAAATTGCTAGCATTTCTTTACTTTTTAGTTTTCATTGAATTTTGTACATGAAATACTTCAAAAAATGCTTCAAGTATTTAAACTGATGACTGTATGTGAGGCTTTCAGATTTATGAGTGGAAGTAAACTTTCACAGAACAAAATATGTTTTCATTTTTCTAATAGAAGTTGTATAATTAAATACAGTTTATGCTAAGCAACCACAATACTATTACAAGAACATTTATTTTTAGATTAAGGATAGCTGCAGAATCTTTATTAGTAAGTGAAGGTATAATTTGTATTTGTGTTATCAGAAAAACAACTCCGGTTGTCAATTTATCTGCTAGAAAAATAATTAAATGCTAAATGCAAACAGAGTAAAAAATATAAGATTCTGCTTTCAATTTGCATTAATATAGTCGTATCCCATGGTTCACTTATCAAATTATTCTTCTCTAAAGAAGCTATGTCTTTACTGTCACACATTTAATAGCAACACATCATTACTATACTTTCCGGAATTTTCTGGGCTTGAATCTTCAGAGAAACCATGCAAAAGAAATAATTTGGGGGCACACTATAGCTATACTGCCTAAATTTATTCACTGAACAACTTGCATTTAATTTGAATAATATGTTGGTATTTTAAAATTGTTCACAAAATTAAATAGAACAAAGGAACAAGAAATCTAGAGGACACATGTCTCAGAGTGGAATGGTTTTAATGAAGAAAAAAACAGCTTTATTAATATATTAATAGTATGCTCTGCCGTTGTTTTATCTCGTTTATATATAAAACTTACAAATCTTTACCACCTAAAAGATAGAGTTCCAAATCTCAACTTCTCAAAAATCTGTTAATCTTTTCTACTTCATTTCCAATAACTCATCCTTATAAAACCTAGACTCCCATCATGCTGAATTCATTTCAGTTCCTTCTACACGTTATGTATTCTGTGAACTTTCATTCCTTCTGCCTTTCTCATGCTGTATCATCTGTATGGAAGCAAATCTCCCCTCCTTTTTTCTCTGACTTTCTAGATGCTCCATTCTCTATCATTATAGCTTGCAAACTGATCAATTATTTTCTGAGTCCTTCTTTTTATTGTACTACAAGTGTGTCAATTGTTGCCAATAGTAACTGACGCATGTTGCTACAAGCCCTTTGCCTGCCATTTCACTGAAAGCTCCGAGTTCACCAGGGACATTAACTGCCTTCTAATTAGTTGAGAACTATTTCACCAAACCTTCTGGCACTGCGCAACATGGACTGCCATCCTTCTAGCCTCTAATAATAATTACCTTGTCACCTGGTGCTGAGTCCTGAATCCAATGGCTCATATTTTAGGGTTTTTATCATAACACACCCCCCCCACCCCCCAGTTTTGGAACCAAATCTGAATTAATCTCAGTAGTTACGTTATGCTACAGTAACAAGCTACTCTCAGACCTGGTGACTTGTTTCGTTTTCATTCTCATTGCATGTCCACCATAGCTCAGCCACATATCTGCTGCAAGTAGTTTTCAGCATGACAGGAAAGCCTCTGTCTACAACACTGCTGATCTTGTGGTAGAATGAAAAGATACACATGCTAGCTCTTAAAGCTTCTACCTGTGCATGACAAATACTACTTGTCACATCTCATTGGCAAATAATGCAAGTCATTTTATCAAGCCTGACATTAGTGAGGCAAGTAGGTGATACCCCTTCCAGGGAGAAGCAGCAAGAATTTGTACATAATATAATCTGCCACACATAACAATTCTACTTCTAAAGCTGAAGTTTGTTTTCACATCATGTATATTCTACTATGGGCTTCCTTTGTAGCTCAGTTGGTAAAGAATTTGCCTACAGCACAGGAGAGGTCCGTCTAGTCACAGCTATGGTTTTTCCACTGGTCATGTATGGACTGTGAAGAAAGCTGAGTGCTGAAGAATTAATGCTTTTGAACTGTGGTGTTGGAGAAGGCTCTTGAGAGTCCCTTGGACTGCAAGGAGATCCAACCAGTCTATCCTAAAGGAGATCAGTCCTGGGTGTTCATTGGAAGGACTGATGCTGACTGAAACTCCAATACTCTGCCCACCTCATGCGAAGAGTTGACTCATTGGAAAAGACCCTGATGCTGGGAGGGATTGGGGGCAGGAGGAGAAGGGGATGACAGAGGATGAGATGGCATCACGGACTTGATGCACATGAGTTTGGGTGAACTCTGGGAGGTGGTGATGGACAGGGAGGCCTGGCGTGCTGCAATTCATGGGGTGGCAAAGAGTTGGGCATGACTGAGCGGCTGAACTGAAGAGACTAAGCACAGCACAACCCTGCTTTGTTAATGATTCCAAAGGCATCACTTGACTACCTATATTATTTTTCCTTCTAGAAACTAAATCATTCAAAAAAGAGTCACCGGATTTTACTTTCTTATTATCAATGGCATTCCTGTATGCCTACTTACTTATCACCAATTGTTATCGTTAAAAATAAAATATTGCAAGATCTTCCCTTTCTAATTTCTTTACTGAAAGCCTACCTACACTTACTAATCTTGGGGTTCTATGTTCACATCTAAGTATCTTCTATGATTTTTTTGCTGATCTTTTCTTTTAACATAACCATACTTCTTACCATATTTTATAAAGTAAATGTCAGAGACACCTTTATAACCTTTCTGATCTCATTTTTTAATGGGTCAGCCATACTGGCCTCCCTTGAGCATTTTATTTTTTTAAATCTCAAAATTATTTTTTCTTGACAATTGGAATGTTTTTCCTCCAGATCTTCAGTAGGTTACCTTCCTTTCATTTAGGTTTCAGCTCAAATATTACCTCCTCAGAGGAATCTTCCACATTCACTTTTACTAAAGTAAACTTCTTTGCTCCATGCCTCCATGTCCTTCACTATCTCATTATTCTTTTTGTTTGCTTGCTTTATTAGTCTGTAAAATGGGCTTCCCTGGTGGCTCAGATGGTAAGGAATCCACCTGCAATGCAGGAAAATCAGGAGATGCAGGTTTGATCCTTGGGTCAGGAAGATCCCCCCTGGAGAAGGAAACAGCTACCCACTCCAGTATTCTTGCCTGGGAAATCTCATGGACAGAAGACTCTGGCATGCTACAGTCCATAGGGTAACAAAGAGTCAGATACAACTAAGTTACTAACAAGAAGTCTCTAAAATTATCTTAATTATTTATGGCTTTGAAACTATTCACCTCAGATTGGGATTTGAGGTGCCAAGACCCACGAACCAAGAATTGAACCCGGCCAAGACCCATAGCTTCAAACTGCGATCACACACCTGTTTTTAGGACCTAATGAAGCACAGTCAGTCAGTCAGTTCAGTCGCTCAGTCATGTCTGACTCTTTGCAACCCCATGGACTGCAGCATGCCAGGCCTCCCTGTCCATCACCAACTCCCGGAGTTTACTCAAACTCACGACCATTGAGTCAGTGATGCCATCCGACCATCTCATCCTCTGTTGTCCCCTTCTCCTCCCACCTTCAATCTTTCCCAGTATCAGGGTCTTTTCAAATGAGTCAGCTCTTCGCATCAAGTGGCCAAAGTATTGGAGTTTCAGGTTCAACATCAGTTCTTCCAATGAACACCCAGGACTGATCTCTTTTAGGATGGACTGGTTGGATCTCCTTGCAGTCCAAGGGACTCTCAAGAGTCCTCTCCAACACCACAGTTCAATTCTCTGTGCTCAGCTTTCTTTATAGTTCAACTCTCACATCCATATATGACTACTGGAAAAACCATAGCCTTGACTAGATGGACCTTTGTTAGCAAAGTAATGTCTCTGCTTTTTAATATGTTAAGTTGGTCATAACTTTTCTTCCAAGGACTAAGCGTCTTTTAATTTCCTGGCTGCAGTCATCATCTACAGTAAGCTCAGGTTCTTGATATTTCATCACAGAAAGAATTCAATGAGCGACAAAGTGGTAAGTAAGAGGTGGATTTATTTAATTAAGTTGGTCATAACTTTTCTTCCAAGGACTAAGCGTCTTTTAATTTCCTGGCTGCAGTCATCATCTACAGTAAGCTCAGGTTCTTGATATTTCATCACAGAAAGAATTCAATGAGCGACAAAGTGGTAAGTAAGAGGTGGATTTATTTAGAGAGAAACACACTCCATAGACAGGAGTGTGGGCCATCTCAGAAGGCAAGCGCAGCGGCAAAATGTCACGTGGTTACCTTCTACAGGCTGAGTAATTTCATGGGCTTGAATGGGAGGATTACTTCAACTATTTTAGGGAAAGGGTGGAGAATTCCAGGAATTGGGCTACTGCTCGTTTTTTGGTCTTTTATTGTCAGCCTTTGAACCATCTTGGTGCCTGTGGATGTGTCTTTCAGCTTGCTGATGTGTTACAACCAGTGTATACTGAGGCTCAAAATCTAGTGGAAGTCCACTAGTCTGCCATCTTGGACCTGTTTGATTCTAATCAATTTATGTCATGTCTTCAGGCTATACCATTCTTTTAAAGGTTGTGCCCTGCCCCCCTTTCCTCCTGTTTATCTTCCCAACCAGTATGTAAACTCCATTAGTGAGGAACAAGTTTTTCTTTCAGCTGCCCTAGTTAAAACAGTGCCAGATGCAGAGTAGGTACTTAATAAAGATCTACTGAATGAATGAAAAAGATACCAGTCTTCCTAAGCTTCATGTCATTTTAATGAATCACCACCTCTTCTCCAGCACAATTTGAAAGCATCAGTTCTCCAGAGCTCAGCCTTCTTTATGGGCCAGTTCTCTCAATCTGAATAATTGACAGCAATCCACAGAGTTAGAATGGAACCTCTGAAACTATCCTGGACTCCCTTGTCTTCCCACTCCTATGTTTGACCAATCACAAAGTCTTGGTGCTATCTCCTAAATATCTCTGCAATCTTTTCTTCATCATCACATTTCCTACACTAGTGGAAGCTACCATTACCTAACATGGACTATTGCAATGGCCCTTTAACCATTCCCCCCTCTTTCATTTTATCTCCAGTGATTCAATTTTCATAGACAAAGCAATCACTTAAAGTCACATCTTGCTTTTGCCTAACTCCCTAATTCTTTCAGCATAAAACCCATGCTGTGTAAATGACCACTGGTGCAACAGATTTGATCCCCGCCCCCTCCCCCTCACTTCCTCTACTATTCAAGTTCCACCCAAACCAGACCTCCCTTCTTAAAAAGTCTCTTTAAGACATGTGTACCCCAACGTTCATCGCAGCACTATTTATAATAGCCAGGACATGTTAGCAACCTAGATGTCTGTCAGCAGATGAATGGATAAGAAAGCTGTGGTACATACAGACAATGGAGTATTACACCGCCATTAAAAAGAAAACATTTGAATCACTTCTAATGAGGTGGATTAAACTGGAGCCTATTAAACAGAGTGAAATAAGCCAGAAAGAAAAACACCAATACAGTATACTAACGCATATATGTGGAATTTAGAAAGATGGTAACAATCACCTTGTATGTGAGACAGCAAAAGAGACATAGATGTATAGAACAGTCTTTTGGACTCTGTGGGAGAGGGAGCGGGTGGGATGATTTGGGAGAATGCCATTGAAACGTATAATATTATATATGAAATGAATCGCCCTTCCAGGTTCGATGCATGATACAGGATGCTTGGGGCTGGTGCACTGGGATGACCCAGAGGGATGGTTCGGGAGGGAGGTGGGCAGGGGGTTCAGGTTGGGGAACACGTGTACACCCGTGGCGGATTCATGTTGAAGTACAGCAAGTCTCCTTAGTTTCGACAGTCACAACTATTACCTCTGTCTATACATCTACCTCCCTCCATTTCGTTTGGTTAACGTCTCTCCTTCAGGTCTCCCGTTACTTTTTTGGAGGAGACTTTCTTTCCAGGTCCAATTAGTGGTGTAACCATTTGATTAATGCTTTAAGTTACGTATGAGGTTGGGCTTCAGAGTGTCCTCGAATGCCTGGGAAGACTTTTGGGTTAAAAATAGAAAAAGAAAAAACAGGTAAATGAGAATTCCAGTATTGGGATACCGGAAAAAAAATTATGGGTAGTGACAAGACCAATAGAAACATATTTTTAGAATGCAGTTTTAGACCCAGGCAGAGGAGAGAGTGGCAATGTCGTAAAGGTCTTTGTAGCACCTTTGTAGCCAGGCTCCTCTGTCCGTGGGAATCTCCAGGCAAGAATACTGGAGTGGGTTGCCATTTCCAGCTCCAGGGAATCTTCCCGTTCCAGGGATCGAACCCGTCTTCCGCATTGGAGGCAGATTCTTTACTCGGTCTGAGCCACCAGGGAAGCCCTGAACACACAAGGGACGACCAGGAACTGTTTCCAGATCACATTGACAAGACTACCGCCACCTGTAAGTCATTTACTAGTTTCTAACTTCTGCCCCTCAATGACAGTCAAGGACAGGAAGCAGCTGCAGCAGTTTTAAACCGCAGTCGCTGACCTCAGTGGCTAGAGACTCGACCTGCCCTCCAGGCGGCCGGCGCCCAGCAGCCAGAGGCGCCGCGCAGCTCCCGGAGCGGCTGTCAGGGCGGCCGCCGCGCAGCCGGCACGCGCGTCCCCAGCGTCTCGGCGCGCGGACCAGGCTCGTGGACGTCTAGCTAAACACCCGGCTCTCTGAGCTCAAGGCGCGTGTGTCCGCCTGCCCGCCCCTTCAAACACGAGGCCTCCCGAGAAAGTGCCCGTGTAGTCAATCGTAGGTTCTAGTTTTGACGCAAAAAAAATTACCCATTGAAAGTATGCAAGACATTGTAATGAGACTGTTGTGCTTTGCAGTCGAATGCTGTTGATTTGGGCAGGTTAGAGCGGACGCGAGAGGTGCTGAGTCAAACAGGCATTATCCAGGACAGCTGCATCCGGGCCCTACTGCCGCAGGCCGCCCTCTGAGCCAGGGGTCCTTCAGGTAGGCGGTCCTGAGTGACTTTGGACGTCCGCTCCTCCCAGGTGCAGTGAGTGCTTAATCTCCGGCCTTGCGGCTTAGTTTTTCTCTCGGTTTGGACTCGAGGCCGCTGTCGCAACCATGATCCGCCAGATCATCGGTCAGGCCAAGAAGCATCCTAGCGTGAGTTCTCAGACTCTCTCCCAATGTCTTCCCTTGGCTATCCTGTGGGGGGAGGCTGCTGCGTCAGTCCCCTGGGAGCTTCCTCCTTCAGCCCCTTACGGTTCCTTGGGGCTGGACCTTGCCTCACTCTGTTCTCCTAGTTGTCCCAGGACCTTGAGTTCTGACCTTGCACGCCTTGCATTGTGGGGTTTGGCCTGGCATGGGGGAGGTGAGAGATACTCTCGGGTGAAAGAATATGTTGGAAAACTGAGGTCGGCGCGCGTCCTTTTGCAGGTCGGTGGTACCAGGAGGGATAGTTGTGCGCTGTGTGGGTTAGACAGCAGGAAAGATCTGGTGTGCTGTTTGTTGTGCTGTTAAAAGCCTTGTTTTCACTGCATTGCACCACCAGGCCTTAAGGAAAATGTGAAGGTCTCTGAGTTTGGCATCCTCAGTTTCTCTTGACGTCTTGATATTTTGTGATATTTTAGGAGTGCGGAGTTTAATTGCGTTGAGTTCTTTTATATTTCACGTATTTTCCCCTTGCACATCAACGTCCGGTGGTCCTAAAACTCAATTACGCAATCTTTAATTTGTATTTTTAAATCTGATTGCCTAACTGTGCTTTAAATGTGCTAGCAGTACGTTTCCAGAGATTATGTGTAACAGCGGTATTTATAGTAGGTGTGTTTCTATAGGCTCATTCAGACTTTATTTAACATAATTTTTGTTTTTCGTTACGTCTGTATAGAAGCACGGGGAAGGCAATGGCACCCCACCCCAGTACTCTTGCCTGGAAAATCCAATGGACGGAGTAGCCTGGTGGGCTGCAGTCCATGGGGTCGCTAACAGTCGGATAGACTGAGCGACTTCACTTTCACTTTTCTCTTTCATGCATTGGAGAAGGAAATGGCAAGCCACTCCAGTATTCTTGCCTGGAGAATCCCAGGGATGGGGGAGCCTGGTGGGCTGCCGTCTATGGGGTCACACAGAATCGGACACGACTGAAGTGACTTAGCAGCAGTATAGAAGCAAGCTTAAATAATTTGCCAAGAGCTTGTGTTTCAAGCCTTGACATGCGAGAAACTGGAATTTAATGAGAGTNGAGCCTGGTGGGCTGCCGTCTATGGGGTCACACAGAATCGGACACGACTGAAGTGACTTAGCAGCAGTATAGAAGCAAGCTTAAATAATTTGCCAAGAGCTTGTGTTTCAAGCCTTGACATGCGAGAAACTGGAATTTAATGAGAGTGATGTATGACTATTAGGTAAAAAAGATGATGTATTTTCTTAGAAAATTAAAAATTTCAGTATAAAGTTTTCCACGTTAAATCAGAATTATCTTCACATCCTTTAGAAATTCTAGAAATTCCTTGTTTTTTAAATTATTGAACATAGTTAAAAGTAATCTTCCTTAAAAATGAAGTCTTTTCTTTCAAACTTTAAGACCAGATTAAAAAGGTGGTTTGAAGAGAAAGTAAGTCTAGAGTTAGAACGCAGATTAGTGGTTGCCTGGGTCTGAAGATGGGGATGCGAGTGGCAGCAGTGGCCCTGAGAGAGATTCTTGGGGTGATGGGAATGTTCTAAAATTGTATTGTGGGACGGTTGCACAACTTTATACATTTACTGGAAATCGTTGGTTGTTGAAGTTAATGAATATTAACCAATATGTAAATACCAATAAAGCTGTTAAAAAAAAAAGATGGCTAAAGATTTGGGAATCAGTGTGTAGAAACTACTGTAGTCTTTTTTTGTTTACTTTTATCAGTATGTAGGTATTTGAAAATGACTTAATTCTCACTATTTTGTTTTGGCTTCCAGATAATGAATATTAACCAATATGTAAATACCAATAAAGCTGTTAAAAAAAAAAGATGGCTAAAGATTTGGGAATCAGTGTGTAGAAACTACTGTAGTCTTTTTTTGTTTACTTTTATCAGTATGTAGGTATTTGAAAATGACTTAATTCTCACTATTTTGTTTTGGCTTCCAGTTGATCCCCCTTTTCATATTTATTGGAGCAGGAGGGACTGGAGCAGCACTGTATGTCACGCGCCTGGCATTGTTCAATCCCGATGTCAGGTAAGTGGTTAAAAATGTTTAGAACTTAGATGATTTACCAAACTGATTGAGGAGCCTCAATCTTTCTAGGCAGCGTCAAGTAGTAGAAAGAAGCTGAAATTTGCTGTCCTAGAGTAAGTTCAGATCCCAGTTGTACTGTTGTTGTTGTTTTTTTCTGGTTCATGACATTATCTAGATTTCTCTGAATTGCATTTTCTCGTTGGTTGAATAGAACTGCCAGTACCTGTTTTGTAATGTTGTGAGGACTGAGATAATAGTAACTTTATAAAACACTTAGTCAGGGTTGCTAGTATGTTTGAGTGTTTTTGAGGGGCTGTTTTTCTACAGTAGGGAATGCTTTTTTTTTTAAATAAAGTTTTCTGTGACAGGGTTAGGAACAGGGATAACTGCCCCAAGGGGCTCTCTGTGTTGTACCTTTTTTTAACTTTTTCCATGGGTTTGCTTATTAGGGGTCTTTTCTCTATTTCAACTCTATAATGAAAATAACACTACTTCATCTGATAGGAAATGGAATTTGATTTATTCAAAATTATAGCTTCTTGAATATAAAACTATTCTAAATAGTATTTTGTAACTTTAATAATTATAATGTTTTATATATTTCTTCTAGTTGGGACAGAAAGAATAACCCAGAACCCTGGAACAAACTAGGTCCTAATGATCAGTACAAGGTAAGCTAAAAATTGTTTCAGAATTGCTGGAAAGTGTATTTTAATAAATTTTGTCATGGAGTAGGTCTTTTTTTGAAATAGGAAATGCAAGTAAAACTCTATTATAATGAACTTTGAGAAATTACTAGATTGTTCTGTGAAAGTAAAATGGTATATTTTTCTAATAAATATCTTTTTAAGGACTTTATTCACAGGCATTAGAGTCTGGGTGGGCAATGAAGATAATGTCTCAATTCTAAGGAAATGTCTCAATGACTAAGGAAAAAAAAGAGATAGTATGGTTAACATTTTCTCCAGTCTTGGTTAGTGTAGTGCAGTGATTCTCAGACCTAGGCATACATAGGCATCACTGGAGAGGTTGTTAAAATAGATTCTTCAGCTCCACCCCCAGCGATTCTGATTCACTTGATCTGTTGTGGAGACTGAACAATTGCATTTCTGATAAAGTTTCAGATGATATTGATGCTGTTGGTCCATGGGCCACACTTTGAGTAACTAACCTAGTGGCTGGTTTGGTGGGTGGTTTTTTCTTTTTTTCAAATATGGTTGACATATTTCAGTTGAGAATTAGTGGGAAGAAGTGAAAATCAGTTGAAACTTACATTTTACCATAAACTTTCTAGGTATACCTTTTTGACATCTTTCTGCAAAACTAGTTTGTGAAACTACTCCAAAGAATGATTTCGTGGATTGAGGCTATTTACTTTTATTTATGTTATTGATACTTAATTGACATGTAATACTGTGTAAGTTTGAGGTTTACAGCTTGTTGGTTGGGTCCACTTATATGTATTATGCTATGATTACTACAGTAGTGTTAGCTAACACCTTTATCATGTCATGTAATTACAACTTTTTTGTGTTGAGAATAATTAAGAGCTAGTCTCTTAGCAACTCTGAAATTTGTGATGCTGTTGATGATAATCACTATATTGTGCATTAAGCCTCCAGAACTTGTTGAGCTACTAGTCGCAAGTTTCTACCTTTAATAAAATCTTCCCAATTTCCCCATCTTCCATCCCCTGGTAGTCACCAGTCTACTTTCTCTTTTTACAAATTCGGACTTCTTAGATTCTATTTAAGTGATGATCATACAGTATTTGTCTTTCTCTGTCTCAGTTACCTCACTTAGCATAATGCCCATAAGGTCTATCCTTGTTGTTGGAAATTGAAGACCCATTTATTCCTCAGATGCTATGCTTCCATGTAAAATTTTTGCATATACAAAGAAAAAAATCCCTGCAATGTCATAAAGAATGTAAATTTTTGCATATACAAAGAAAAAACCCTTGGCATATCAAAGTTTTATTAGGATATGATTCTTATATATGTGTGTACTTAGTCACTTTAGTTGTGTCCAACTCTTTGTGACCCTATGGACTGTCACAGAGAGTCAAAGGGTGAGACAGAGGATGGGATGGTTGGATGGCATCACCAATTCAATGGACATGAGTTTGCACAAGCTCCAGGAGTTGATGATGGACAGGGAAGCCTGGCGTACTGCAGTCCATGGGGTCGCAAAGAGTTGGACACGACTGAGTGACTTAACTGATGGACTGTAGCCCACGAGGCTGTTCTGTCCATGGGATTCTCCAGGCAAGAAAACTGGAGTGAGTTGCCATGCCCTCCTCCAGGGATCTTCTCAATCCAGAGATCAAGCCCTCATCTCTTATGTCTCCTGCATTAGTAGGTGGGTTCTTTACCACTAGGGCCAGCGCTCAGCTTATAGCTCAGTTTGTAAAGACTTTGCCTGCAGTGCAGGAGACCCGGGTTCAATTCCTGGGCTGGGAAGATCCCCTGGAGAAGGAAATGGCAACCCATTCCAGTAATCTTGCCTGGAGAATCCCATGGACAGAGGAGCCTGGCGGGCTACAGTCCATGGGGTTGCAAGAGTCGGACACAACTTAGCGACTAACACCCCAAACATTAGAATAGAATACAATAATAATAAACAAACCACAGTAAAACATGAATTAGTCTCAAACATAATGTGAGCAAAAGAAGCTCAAACAAGATACACTACATGATTCCTTTGGGAGATTACCTGGTAGCTCAGATGGTAAATTGTCTGCCTGCAATGCGGGAGACCCAGGTTCAATCCCTGGGTCGGGAAGATCCCCTGGAGAAGGAAATGGCAACCCACTCCAGTACTCATGCCTGGAAAATTCCATGGATGGAGAAGCCTGGTGGGCTACGGTTCATGGGGTCGCAAAGAGTCGGACACGACTGAGCGACTTCACTTCACTTACCGCTAGGGCCACCTGGGAAGCCCTTCATATACCATACAGTTTACCCACTTAAAGTATGTAACTTGCTGTGAATTTTCCACTATGCCACACTCTTTCATCAAAAACTAGCAGTTTCTTTGAGCACTGTTAGGGAGAAGTATCCAGAGCAAGGAGTGTTTAGGACCTTTTAGCAAATATATCTCATTATAGAAATATGCTGTCATTACTGATGACAGCAGCTTTTAAAATAATTACCACTTTTTGCAGACTCCAAGCCTTCTGTTCAACCTTCTGATTATAATTGGGCTTCCAAATCTTCAACAGATTTCTCTACAAGAAACAAAAAATGTACTGGTGAACCTGAAGTGAGCCATCTTAATTTGTGTCACATTTTGCCTCAAAAAATGATACTTAAGCATCCTATTTTTTCTCTCCTGTAAATTTAAGTCCGTTCTGGAGAAAATTATTCCACATCCAATAAACTTTGAAAAAGAAAATAGCAACAAAAAAACCCCAGGCCTTGGTCCTATCACCCTAAGAGCGTATTGGAATCTCTGGTATGTAGTTCAGAAAACTCCCCAGGTGATTATGATAATGAAACTAATTACCAGTGTTTTAAAGTATGATGTTCATGGTGTCACAAAGAATCCGACACGACTTAGTGACTGAACAGCAACAACAAGAATATGGTAACACATGCCAGTATACGGCCATGTGAGCTGGAAATGGAACGTTGCTGCAGCAGAGATCTAATGTGTGTGGCATAGGTTGGGCTGTGAATAGCTAAGATACTGGTATTAGAGCCTGGAAAAATGAGTCATATCATGGCAAAATATCTAATAAAGTGTCCCCTGCTGTAACTTGGAAAGCAGACTTTGTGCCTAAAGAGTTCATTATAAAAAATTTTGGAAAACAGGATGTTAGATTATTGCTGGCTCTGCTTGCCAAGAGATGAGTTTAGAAGAATTGGGACATTTGCAAGCAGAAATAGAAGGGAGCCAAGTCCAAACACTTGTGAGCTTGGCCTGAATGATGTCTGCTACTGCTCTTAAACCTAAACAGTGAGGTAGGCTAGGTTATTTTCTCTGTCATTCACTTCCCTTCACCTAAGAGAATTTTTTTTGGCCCTTTTAACAGCAGGTTTGGTTGTGTGACTTGCTCTGGCAAATCAAAGAAAGTGGTGTCTGCCACTTCTAAACGCGCATGTGGTTCGTCCTTTGTTCTTTTCCATTTCCCTCCTGAGACCAAATTGACAGTTAAGAGCTGCTCTTTCAGCCCAGATTAAAATGAAAAGAACATAAACAGTCAGCTTAGAAAAGCAGATAATGTGAATGAAAAATAAACCTTTCTTGAAAGCTGCTATGATTTGGTGGTTATTTTTTGCTGTTGCACATTCTAGCAAAAGCTAACTAATACAAGAGAGGAGGCTAAGATAGCATTTACGCATTGAAGGTCTAGCAGCATTTCTCAACTGAATGAAATACCCGGAAGCCAAGTTCAGAATATGCTGTGTCTTCCCAGCTGTTTCAGAAACTGCCGAGGTAGCTACCATTAAATTGAGAAAAGGATTGGGGACGTGGAAGCTGAAAAATAAAGCAGATTTGAAAATTACTTGGACAGAGAACTCTGATACTGGTACATGGAACCAAGTAAAGCAAACATATCAGAAGTCTGCTTAGTTTTGAGAAAATTAGCAAAAATACTGTGAACTTTCTACTCTGATTGGGTGTCGGAGCTTGATCCTACTTCTGACAACTTGATAATTTGATCCCAGTGGCTTCTTTTCTAAAGAGTGAGTAAGGTTGTGATAATTAAGATAAATGATACTGCTGATAGTGCCCGGGATCTTTTAAAACAGCCCAATAAATATTTCTTAAAATATAACCTGCAGTTCCTTTTATAAATATTCTCTTTAACATTTTGTTAGTATGTTACAGTTAACAGTTGGTTTCTTTCAGGTCTCATTGTCTATTTCAGGTACTTCATAGGAGAATACTGTCAGAACAAAAAATACTACTTTATGACTGATTCATACTTTAATGTTTATAAAGTTTATAAATGTCTACATATGTATCTCAAGGATAAGCTTCACAACCTGGGAATTTTTTTTTAAGTCAAATAAAATTAAGAATTTTTCAATTAGAGGTCAAGAAGTTAGGGTATGTTTCAAGAAATGAAAGGGTTTGAAGAAATAATGGACACAGATTTATGAGCTTCTTGTTTAAAAACTGAAGAAAATGATGATAAATTCTGCAGTTTGGATACTTTTGGAGTTAAATAATATAGTTTTCAAGTAATTATAGCATAGCCCCTTCAGTATTCTTTGGCATAAGATTATAGCCTTATCTGGGCTTATTGCGAATCTTATTACGTGCTAATGTCTCCTTAGTATGATTGTTAGAGCAGTTACAAGTATAAATCTTTTTTTTTTAATTATTGGGAGTTAGAGGCAGTTTTTAAAGAAATGATAGTAAAATATATTTCAAATTAAGTTGAATATAGACACATTTATGAAAATTTAAAAATTTCCAAAATACATTTAAATATATTTAAAAGCTTTTGTGCCAAAGGTGGTAAAGTATAAATTTGATTTTGATGCATTCTGGGTTAGGAAATTAAGGAAACCCCAAAGTAAAGGAGAGAGAAAAATGGAAAGAAAAGCCATCAAAGCAGGCCAGTTTGTATCTAAAAACTAACAGAAACAAACATGCAACAAAGCATTACTTTATATTATTAGCAGATCTTCATTGCTTTAAATCTTTCCCGTCTAAATTATAGCATTTTGCTGACCAAATAGGGATGATAATTGATACTCATTCTGATGGAGATTCACTCCTGTACCTAATCTAGATGAAAGGAAAAACGTAAGAATTAGAAGCATATGTCAAAAGAATTCATAATTATTCACCTTGAAAAGAATTTTTTATAAGTTCCAACAGATCATACTGACTCTGCTTTTCTGAGGAAGACTGAATATTTTTACCTTACCAAAACCATTATTAAGGATTGGAATTTTAACGTCTTTGTTTGAATTACTTTTATATTGTTAAATATTTCCAATAATTCATGTCTATAATTATTACTATAGAAAGCTGAATAAAAATGATCTTAAACTTCTATATCATCTTTGTGTATATGATTATCTAAAATATCTTTTTTCTTTTCCAAGTTCTACTCTGTGAATGTAGATTACAGTAAACTGAAGAAAGAAGGTCCAGACTTCTAAGTGACACATTTCACTATAAAGCTGATTAGAATGAAGGTCTTCCAGAAGCTATCCGCACAATTTTCCACTTAACCAGGAAATATTTCCCCTCTAAATGCACGAAATCATGTTGGTGTATTGTGTTGGGGTTTACACTGATGAATAAATAGTCTGAAACTTGATATGTGTCATTATTTAATGTTGAAACTCTACTCTGAACTTCATAACTTAGGATATGGGAAATAAACTATTGGAATTTAAGGAATTTCTTGAATTTCTGTGTATTCGTGTAACTTGAAAATAAGACTTTAAGCAGCTCTAATTAGACACTTTCATTTTGTATTCAGGCCATTGTTAATGCTGAGGCATATTTAAGAACTGGAATTGTAAATGAAAGGTAGATTTGGAAGATTATTCAAGCCTCTTTGGGATTGGCGAGATGAAAACCTATGAATTTCCGTTACTGGATGATATTGAAGTATGTGCTGTTGTTAATAGTGGTTTTTACTATATCATTCATTCTCTCTGCTGAAAGTTTTCTAGGTTGTCAGTTGCCATGGTCTGGCTGGGGATTGTAGTTGGATCTGACTCCATCACTATTCACCAAGTGAGTGGCTAAGAAGAGCTCTTGAGAACGTCTGAGTTTTGGCAGGGTTTCAAAGGCTAGGAGGTATGCTGGCAATTTTGATCCATTGAGCAGAACATTTCAGTGGTGGCTAATCAAGAATTCGCCATGTCGTATATCAGTTTTCCACGTGGTGTGTGTAGATCATGACATTGTAGGAGCTTCATGAATTTAGTGAGAAAATTTTAGATTTTAATATATAGGTCTACATTATACATATTCTCTGTTTACAAAGTAATGGTACATTTTACTTGTCAGGAACTGAATTAAATGTTCATGTGAATTATCTCAAGTACTTAAAAATATTTTTTTTAAACAGTAAGGAAACCAGTTAAACCAAGATTAAATTATTCAAGTTCATTCCATTAGTCAAATGTGAATCAGTTATCCCTTGGTGTTTGGGAGGTTTGTTTCGGAAACACTGTTCCTCCCTGCTCCCCGCAGATACCAAAATTCACAGATGCTCAAGTTTCTTATATAAAATGGCACAGTGCAGTCGACCCTCTGTATCCATGAAGGCAGAACACATGAATGTATTTGAACACATCTGTTTGTATTTGAACCCAGGTAGTCTTGAATGTAGAGTTGACCACTTCAAGCTCCTTGTCTTGATAATGTTTATCCTCAGAGTTTCTCAGCCTTGCCATTGTTGACAGAATTTCTGAGTCAGATGTCAGATTGTTTTGGTAGGGCGGGTTTTTATTAGTGTGGTTAGTAGTGTCCTTGTCCTCTGCCTTATATGCCAGTGACATTCTCTCCACGTTGTAAAACAAAATGCTTGCAGACATTGCCAAATGTTACTTGGACAAAATTGCCCCATTCCCACCAGTGTCAGGAACCACTCTGGATGTTTTGGTACAAATCACCTCAAGGTTTAAAATTATGAAAAGATAAAAAGGATTTAGTTAAAATTCCTAAATAATTGAAAGACAAAGATTTTATTAAGTATTTCCAAATAAATGGCTTACATTTTCTAGTACTAGGAAATTGTCAGTCTTTTGAGACTCTTTAATAATCTCTTTGTGATCAGTATTTCTGGACTTGCTCACACAAAAATGTAAAATTTGGCATGAGACATGTCTTGAAGAAACTACATCCAATTATTGCTGTTAAAGACACTGAAGTGGAAATGGAAGTTGACTGTCACTTAGGACTGCATCAGATACGAATGCTGGCAAGAAAAATAACATGCCATTTTTTTTACCCTTGAATGAATTTGTTTAGGATTATATTTTTACTGCCTATTTAAATATACAGCAGATTACTTTGTCATTTCCTCATCTTAGTGAGGTCACCAGGCAAAACTGCATTTCAGGATAGATGTTGCCTTGGGTAGCATTTTTGTATATTTGAAAAATTGCCATTTTCAGAATTGACAGATGCTTCCCAGGAGGTACTTGAATCAACCCTGAATATTCATTGGGAGGACTGATGCTGAAGCTGAAGCTCCAATACTTTGACCATCTGATGTGAAGAGCTGACTCACTGGGAAAGACCCTGATGCTGGGAAAGATTGAAGGCAGGAGAAGGGGATGACAGAGGACGAGATGGTTGTGTGACGTCACTGTGGATATGAGTTGGAGCAAGCTCTGGGAGATGGTGAAGGACAGGGAAGCCTGGTGTGCTGCAGTCCATGCGGTCAAGTCAGACACGACTTTGCAACTGAACAACAGGGTATTTGAAACAAGAAGCAAGCAAAAATTATACTGAATTTTGCTTTTTTCGAGTCTATTAACCCACCCTGATCAGGTTTTATCCTTATCACTTAACTAAAAATGCTTCGGTTTTGGGCATCAATGACCTCCATGTTTCTAAATTTAAAAGTTAATTATCATTGCTCACTTTGACCTAATAGAGTTTACCCAACTCCTTGAAATATTCTTTCACTGTCTAGAACGACATGCTGTGCTTGTTACTCTTTTACAGCGTTGGCCTTTCTACTCAGTCAGTTGGTGATATACTTTAATTTCCGTGAGCTTTCAGTATTGGAGTGCGCCAAAGAAAAACACTGGGCTTTTTCACTATCTGAATTCTTCATCCAGTTTCATGTCTTCAAGTACCATCCTTTGGCTGTTAAAAGTAATTTTTCAGACCAGGCCTTTTTTCATGTGTGTTTGTGTGTGTGTATCTATTCACTTGACCTCTCCATGTGGATTCTTAGAGGCATCTTTAAGATGTCCGATATGAACTTGTAAACATCTCAATTTCTGCATCCACAGTCCTCAGTCCCACTGTTTTCAATATTGTCAGTTTATAGGAACGCCATCCTTAATAGTAGTTCAGTCCAAGATCCTCAGAGTCTTCATTAACTCTTCAACACCCTATATCTACTATATTTGAGTATGTTTACTGTACCTAAAATAATACCCAGAATCTCACTGTTTTCAGCACATAATTTTCCCACTGTCACCTTGGCCTTAAGCCATCATCTAACATGAAGTAATAAATAACCTCTCAACTGGGTCTCCCTGTCTACAATCTCTTCTTAACAACAGCAGCCAAAGTGATCTTTAATATATTCATCTGTTGAATATCCACCAACATTTTCCTGTTTTACTCAGTAAAAGCTAGATTGTTTTGTTGCTGAGTCGTGTCTGACTTGTGTGACCCCATGGACTGTAGCCCACCAGGCTCCTCTGTCTATGGGATTTCCCAGGCGGGAATATTAGAATGGGTTGCCATTTCTTTCTCCAGGGACTCTTCCCATCCCAGGGATTAAACCCGAGTCTCCTGAATTGCAGGTAGATTGTTTACTGCAGTAAAACTTTCTGACTACTTTTTAAAAATCTTCCTCTACTAAAACGTAAGCACTATGAGTACACAAACATTTGGCCATTTTGTTGAAATATCCTCAGCACCTGGAATGGTACCTGGCATACAGTTGGTGTTCAAAAAATCTTTGTTAAGTGAATGAATAACGGACCAATTCATCAGGTGTCTAGAGTGGTTAACCTTAAGTTGCTACAAGTGATTTCTGATGGAGGCAGAGAACCAGAATTAGAAATATGGAACACCTTTAGTGAAAGGGCTCTGACCTATACTTTATGTCATCAACCCCAGTGGATAAGTTTTTAACAGGTCTTTTAAAATTTCCAACTAAAGCATCATCTTTATACTGAAAAACATCTATCCTGATATTTCAAGCTTATTTTCTTATTTCACAACATTTTAGTTAGGATGAATCTGAATGAAGGAAAAGAAAGATACAAGCACAAATAAAACTAGATGAGTCCTCCTTTCATTAAAAAATTCCCAAAGTCCATATACCATATTCACCATTTCCAAAAGATATCCGTCTTCTTTCCTTCCCATTTTTCTCCTTTCCAGTTATAAAAGCAATGCATGCTCAGCATAACTAAAATAATTCACAGAAAACATTTTTTATATATCCAAGGCTTTCCTTGAGTGGTATCATAGAATCTGTTGGGATGCCACACTGTTACCACTTTCTCAAAAATGCTCAAATAGAGCACGCAGGAACTTTGTGATCTGAACAGATAACAGTTACTGTAAAGCAAAACAGAACCTCTAAATCTGAAATTTAAACTTCAAGTAAAAATATACTTAGAAATTTTATATATATATATATATATATGTTACACTTAAGTGTTTCTCATTGTAGCAGCTTGTCCCTTTCCTTTAGGGTGATTGGTAGAATTCATCTTTGGAGGAAATCTCCGCTTTTCTTGAGTAGGTAGAAGATAAAAAAAGGGACAAGAAGGCATCTCATATCAGGATGAAACTGATAACACCAGTGGATAACATCATTGAGCCAGGGACAATATGTATTACTTCATTTACTAATTATAACATTGTAAGGCTGACACTACTCAACCCCCTCCTCTGCCATCTTTTTTAGACAAATGAAGAGAACAAGACATAAAAATATGCCCAGGGCCATATTTAACTAGGAGGTGGTATAGAGTCAAGCTTTGAATCCAGATAGTTTGACTCCACGTTCATTTCCTGAACCTGCTAGACATGTCTCATAGGGTTGTCTTTAGAATTAAATGATATATGTAAGAGGCTTAATATATCTCCTGGCAAAATAACTATTACTTAAATATATAATTTGTATTATAAAGTCTAGAGTTCATTTCTTTCTCTCCTTCCATCAGAAATTTAATGGGGAACTTAAAAGCCATATGGTAAAAAGCTTAAAGGAAAGAAAAGAGCTGTTCAGTAAAAGCTTATCCAACTACCAACAATTTGATCCAGTAATTTTTTATTGTAAATATCACTGATTTCAAGGTGACTCCCCTTTTATACCAGAGCTATAAGTCTAAGAAGTGTGATTTATGTTTCTCCCTAGGTTTGCCCAAGCAATGCTTGCCCACATAGCATGCCATAATAATGTTCCACCCTCTCTGATTTGCATTATGACTCCGTGAATTAAAATCTTGTTATGTAGGTCATTTCTCCTCAGTTGAAAATGATACTGAGTTAATCCATGCCTGATATTGAAAGAATTTTTTGATGCTGTTTGAATGATAAATAGCATCTGGAAAAACTTATCTCAGGTCTTTTTTCCTGCTGTTGTTTTTTCAATCTTAAAAGGCAGCCGCTTGTATACTCTATACAAAGCTTTTCTGTTTGTTTCTAACCAAATCTTTTCTAGGAAAAGAGTTAATACTATACAATATTTTCAGACTCCATAATGATCCATCCTAAATAAAGATACTCTACAAACTTAATTTGTTTTAGACTGGTCAAAAAGTAATTTATCCTTCCTTGTTATATAGTGTATTTCAACATCCTAAATTACAAAGCAACTTTGTTAGGAGAATCTTGTTAAATTGCTAAATTGTTAAATCCTATTGTTTTCATAAGGAGTTTGTCTCATGTTCCCTCTTGAAGCAGTGGTGTGCAGGTAAATGTTTAACAACAAGCTCTCCAGAGGGGAAAATCCTGATTTGCAGCGTTTGCAGATTTCTGTGGTTGGCAGATAAATGCCTTCCCCTAAATTAATTCCTGGAACCTGAGAATAAATTTGTTTATATGGCAAAGGAGAAGTAAAATTGTACATGAAATTACTGTTGGTAATCAGCTCACTTTAAAATAGTGACATTATCTTGGATTATTCAGAGCCCAGTGTAATCGAAGAATCCTTAAAAGTGAAAAAGGGAGTCTGAAGAGGAAAGTCAGAGGGAGATGTGACTATAAAAGAATGATAAAAGAAATGCAATGTTACTGCCTTCAAAGATAGAGAAAGGAGATCATGAATCAAGAAATGTGGGAAGCTTCAAAGAAGCTAGAAAACCTATGGAAATGAATTCTCTTAGAGCTTCCAAAAAGGAATTCAGTCCAATGAATTCTAACTAATATAACTGTGAGATAGCAATTTGTGTTTTAAGCCATTAAATTCATGGTAATTTGTTATAGGAGCAATGGGAAAACTAATACATCTACTGTGGCAGAGTTTAAGGTACCATCTTGTTTTTTCAATAGAAGGTTGGAAAAATGCAAGAAGAATTAGCTCTTGAGAGCTGATGTTGAACTCATTCTAGCATGGCACTGAGTGGACTCAAATAGGAAAAGGTTTGTTCATTTTCTCCTTATATTTCATAGTAGAATAATAAACTCAATAAAAAACTGACTAATTGAAAACCTGTTACTATCAGTAAGCTGTTTGCTAGTATTTTGTTTTCTTTTTTCTTTTGTTTTTCCTTAGAGTCTAAGGCAGCTGGAAGGTAGGAAATGGGCGTCTAGGGAGGGGAAAGAGAATGGGAGGAGGTGATCATGTTGAACAACTCTTGAGGGTGAAGACAGTACAAATGATGTCCCATTTGGCTGAACAGAATCAAGTCCCCAACATGCTTTTAGATTTTTATACAATATGAAAACTGCTGCTCTTTTATAGTGGTTTTTTTTTTTTTTAATTGTTCACTAGAAACTAAGTACAAAAAATCAGGATTATATACAGAAAAAAGAACAGGGTTTGAATAACATAGAACTTTAGTCACTATCCAGCCAAAAAAAAAAAAAACCTCAAGAGATCAAAAACACCATAACGGAAATGAAGAGGGCCTTTGATGGGCCGTATGTAAACTGGATAGAACTGAGGGGAAAAAAATCTGAGCTAGAGGATATATCAATAGAATTCTTGGAAACTGGAAAACAAAGAGAACAAAGACAAACAAAAGAATATGCTAGTTGTGTGGAACAACTTCACACATATGTATAATGGAAATGGAGGAAAAAGAGAGACAGGAGCAGAATAAATATTTAAATAATATTGACTGAGAATTTGCCAAAATTAATGTCATAAGCTAGCTCACAGATCCATGAGGATACTGAGCAGGTAAATGCCAAAAAAAACTATCCCTAGGCATATTAATTTTAAACTACTGAAAAGGATAAAAAAAAAAAAAATCCTAAAAGAAGCTAGAGGAAAAGCAATTACTTGTAGAGGAACAGAGGTAAGAATTATTTAGCTTCCCTCAGAAACAATGCAAGCAAGGAGAGTGGAGTGAAATATTTTAAATGTTTTGAGAGGGAAAATGCACCTCTCTAGAATTCTGTGCCCTGAAAAATTGTTCAAAAGTGAAAGAAAAATAATGACTCTCAAACAAAAGCTGATGGAATTCGTTGCCAATAGATCTGCCTTGCAAGAAATGTTAAAAGAAGCTCTTTAAGAGAAATAATGTAGGTCAGAAACTTGGATTTACTTAAAGGGAGTACATGGAAGAAGGAATAAATGAAGGTAAAATAAAAATTTTAATTTTCCTTCATAATTTATCTAACAGCAGTTTGTTCAGATAATACTAACAATGCATTTATATGCTGTGGATTCAATGCAGCAATGTATTTACATGCTTTAGATTCAGTGTCAGTTCAGTTCAGTCGCTCAGTCGTGTCCAACTCTTTGTGACCCCATGAATTGCAGCACGCCAGGCCTCCCTGTCCATCACCAACTCCTGGAGTTCACTCAGACTCACGCCCATCGAGTCCGTGATGACATCCAGCCATCTCATCCTCTGTCGTCCCCTTCTCCTCCTGCCCCCAATCCCTCCCAGCATCAGGTTCTTTTCCAATGAGTCAACTCTTCACATGAGGTGGCCAAATCCCCAGTCAAAGTCTTGGTAAGTTATTTTTGTGGATATTGACAAACTGATTCAAAAATTTTTGTGGAGATGCAAAAGAGAATCACCAACACAATATTGAAGGAGAATAAGGTTGGAAAACTGACAGTACCCATCTCAAGGCTTACTAGAAAGCCATAGTAATCAAGATTGTGTCATGCTGGGAAAGAAGACATAGATTAACAAAACAGAATTGAGAATCAAGAAAAAATGGTACAGCTACTTCTGAAAACAGCTTGGGGTGGGGTGGGGGGCAGTTTCTAATATAACTGAACCTACTAAAGGAGCCAGATATTTCTCTCCTTGATATTTACCCAGAAGAGTTGTAAACTTGTGCTCACAGAAAAACTGTACATGGATTTTTATAGCAGCTGTCAAATAATAATTGTTAAAAGTTGAAAGAAGCCAAGATGTCCTTCAGTAGGTAAATGGATTAAACTGTGGTACATCCGATAACAATTGAATATTATTCAGCACTAAAAAGATATGAGCTATCAACCCATGAAAAGACATGGAAGAATCTTGAATACGTACTACTGAATGAAAGAAGCTGTCCTGAAAAGGCCCCATTACCATATGAGTCCAACTATATGATACTCTGAAAAAGACAAAGCTGTAGAGACAGTTAAAAGTTCAGCAGTTGCCGGGGGTTGAGGGAAGGATACATAAATGGAATACGAAGGATTTTTAAGGCACTGAAAATACTCTGCTTGGTACCGTAATGATGGAAATGTGTCATCATACACTTGTCCAGACCCATAGGATAAATAGCAAGGCTGAACCATAATGTAAACTGTGGACTTTGGATGATTGTGATGTGTCAGTTTAGGTTCATCAGGTGTAACAAATGTACCATTTTGGTGGAGGGTGTTGATAATGGGGCTGGGGGTTTATGCATATGTAGGGCAAGGGCTATATGGGAAATCTTTGTATCTTCCCCTCAAATTTTCTGTGAACCTAAATCTGCTCTAAAAAATAAAATCTTATTATATTTTTTTTACTTTAAAAAGTAAAATGAAGAGAAGAAAAAAAAGGAAGGTTAAAAAAATCCACTGTTAATTTCAATCAATCTGCAATTCTTTTCCCCTTTGCACCTCTCGTAACACACGGCCACGGACTATATTTATGATGGTTACAAAAACTTTATAAGTAAATCTACTTCCCCATTTCACACATCTTGATCGTTGCACCAAGGTTTCCTTTGTATCCACGAGAAGAGTGTCTATATCTGTTTGGTTTATCCTTGTATCTCCAGGGCCTGACAGTGTCTGTACTTAATAGACCTGAAAGTATTCATTGATTGACTATATAGAACATAATGTTAAAGTAGGAAGTCAAGAAACCCCTGGAGTAACAGGCAAATTTGGCCTTGGAATGCGGAATGAAGCAGGGCAAAGACTAACAGAGTTTTGCCAAGAAAATGCCCTGGTCATAGCAAACACCCTCTTCCAACAACACAAGAGAAGACTCTCCACATAGACATCACCAGATGGTCAACACTGAAATCAGAATGATTATATTCTATGCAGCCAAAGATGGAGAAGCTCCATACAGTCAACAAAAACAAGACCAGGAGCTAACTGTGGCTCAGCTCATGAACTCCTTATTACCAAATTCAGGCTTAAATTGAAGAAAGTAGGGAAAACCGCTAGACCATTCAGGTATGACCTAAATCAAATCCCTTATGATTATACAGTGGAAGTGAGAAATAGATTTAAGGGACTAGATCTGATAGATAGAGTGCCTGAACTATGGAATGAGGTTTGTGACATTGTACGGGAGACAGGGATCAAGACCATCCCCATGGAAAAGAAATGCAAAAAAGCAAAATGGCTGTCTGGGGAGGCCTTACAAATAGCTGTGAGAGGAAAAGAGGCGAAAAGCAAAGGAGAAGAGGAAAGATATAAGCATCTGAATGCAGAGTTCCAGAGAATAGCAAGAAGAGATAAGAAAGCCTTCTTCAGCAATCAGTGCAAAGAAATAGAGGAAAAGAACAGAATGGGAAAGACTAGAGATCTCTTCAAGAAAGTCAGAGATACCAAGGGAACTTTTCATGCAAAGATGGGCTCGATAAAGGATAGAAATGGTATGGACCTAACAGAAGCAGAAGATATTAAGAAGAGGTGGCAAGAATACACAGAAGAACTGTACAAAAAAGATCTTCACGACCCAGATAATCATGATGATGTNGGTCAATAAAGGGAAGGAATCACGTGTTTAATCTACCTTTCCTCCGCAATCTATCTCTGGGTCATCACAGAGTTGATGAGGAAACACTTCTCTTTACAAAAAAAAACTCTCTCTCTAGTAAGCAAGGAAGGAATGATAGAATCAGAACGTCCTTCTTTTGTAATTACTAATTAAACAATTAAACCAGCCATTCCTCTTCAATGGCTGTCGGCATAACAAGAAGAGATCATTGTATGCTATGTTTTTTCTGATGGAAGTCGTCAAAAATAAAACTTGAACCCAATCAAGCCTCCAAATTTTGTTTCCAATTCATAGCAAAGATAGGGGACAGAGAAAGATATGAAACGACATGAAAGTGCAAATTGCTGTCGTGTCTGACCCTGCGATCCCATGGACTATACAGTCCCTGGAATGCTCCAGGCCAGAATCCTGGAGTGAGTAGCCGTTCCATTCTCCAGCGGATCTTCCTGACCCAGGAATCAAACTGGGATCCCCTGCATGGCAGGCGGATTCTTCCCCAACTGAGCTACCAGGGACGCCCATAAAGTGACATAGCAGGGATGCACTAGACAAAATCTCATGTAATAAACACATTGTTTTATTCTAATGTTTGACAACTGGGGCCTTACCAACCATGGGAAACTGCCCTCCGACGGCTAACCAGTTACTAGAAATAGTAAAGAATTCACGCTTGAGCACACCTTTATATACACACTGGCCAATCCAGAGTCAAACCCCAGCCCCTCAACTGGGGCTCTTACACTCTGTGGCAATATTTTTCCGACCTATTACTCCAGGGCCAGGTACCCGACAACTGGAGCCTTATGGAGCCCACTGAGACGCAAACTAGCCCATCTTTTTTGTTTGTTTGTTTTACACCACCCGGGGTCTTCGCTGCCGTGCGAGTTCTCTCTAGCTGCGGAGGCAGAGGCTCCTCTCTAGGTGCAGCGTCAGGCTTCCCACTGCGGGGCACCTCTTGCTGCAGAGCTCGGGCCCCGCGGCTCGTGGGATCCGGGGTTGCAGCTCCCGGCTCTAGAGCACAGGCTCAGTAGCTGTGGGCCCAGGGCCTTGGCTGCCCCACAGCATGTGGGATCTTCCGGGGCCAGCGACTGAACCTTCGCCTCCTGCACGCCAGGCGAATTCTTAACCCCTGGGCCACCAGGAAAGTCCCAAGTAGCCCATCTCCAGCCTGCTTGATGCCTTGCTGGCCTTTCCGTGGAAACTGCGATGACAGCTCATGTCCTCATTTCCTCCCCCCTCGCCCCTGACGCTTTCTCACGTGACCTACCATGTCCTCTTCCCTGAGGAGCTGTGAGTCACGGTTCTGTGGCAATTGTCTCTTGATCTGCTGGCCTCATCCTACCTGAACAATTACAGAACCCATTCTTCATCTAATTATTGGAGACCCTATGAACTGTAGCCCACGGGGATCCTCTGTCCGTGGGGATTCTCCAGGCAAGAGTACCGGAGTGGGTTGCCATTCCCTTCTGCAAGGGATCTTCCAGACCCAGGGATGGAACTCGGGTCTCCCACATTGCAGGCAGATTCTTAACCATCTGAGCCACCAAGTGGCTTGCAGGATCTTAATTCTCAGCCCAGGGACTGAACCCCGGCCCACAGCAGTGAAACCTAGGAGTCCTAACCACTGGATAGCTAGGGAATTCCCATAAACCCTACATTTTAAAACACCTTGACTGTGTGCAAACTCGGCAGGACAAATAACAAACACATTGCAAGGAAATTCATCTCAGTTAAAAAAAAAATACCACAGGGATAAAATAAGAGAGAGAAAGAATCTTTGGTTAAAAAGCTCATAAGAAACATCAGCTAATTGCTAAGTCTGAACCATATTTTATTCTGAATTTGAACCAACTCTTAAAAACATTATGAGACTAATGGAGAAATCTGAATGGTGAGTAGGTAGNCCTACATTTTAAAACACCTTGACTGTGTGCAAACTCGGCAGGACAAATAACAAACACATTGCAAGGAAATTCATCTCAGTTAAAAAAAAAATACCACAGGGATAAAATAAGAGAGAGAAAGAATCTTTGGTTAAAAAGCTCATAAGAAACATCAGCTAATTGCTAAGTCTGAACCATATTTTATTCTGAATTTGAACCAACTCTTAAAAACATTATGAGACTAATGGAGAAATCTGAATGGTGAGTAGGTAGTGATATTTGACATTATGAAATGAATGATCATACTTTTAGGTATCCTCACAGAATTGTTGTTATAAATTTAAAGGGACACTTTATCTTCTACAGATTCATACTGAAATACTTGGGCTTCCTAGGTGGTTCGGTGGTAAAGAACTCACCTGCCAATGCAGGAGCTGCAGGTCTGATTCCTGGGGGACAGTGGGAGAGGAGGGCATGGCACCCACTCCAGTACTCTTGCCTGGAGAATCCCA
>SJYX01016076.1:134472-216417 GCA_006410675.1 Oreotragus oreotragus
CACACACACACACACACACACACACACACACGTTTCTTTGGAGCAAATGTATCATTTAGGCTCGATCACTTAGTAGCAAGTTGCTTCTGCACACATTTATTATTTCTATTCATAATTAGTCATGATTAACTAGATTGGAAACTCTCCAAAGGCAGAAGTTGTTTTCTCTATTATTTTATCTTCTAGTGCAGGGCCTGGCTCTGAATAAATGATCAATTAACACACAGCAATTAATGATTTGGGCCAGTGTCAAATGTACAGAGATGATAGTTTTATAGTCACCTGCAATAATGACAACACTCATATCACCTCTAAGTCCTGTCTCTACTGGCTAACTTCTTCCAGAAAATGCTTATGAATTTTGCATAATATTGCTGGCATCTTGACATTACTGTTGCATGAGATTTATAATCTTACAAACCATTTGGCACCGAAACAATGTGAAAGATAAAAGTAATTTCAGTAATACATTGAAAATATTCTGCTGTTGAAATGTTTGTACATACATCATACAAAATGAGGAGAGACATGTTTTAGAAATGTCCTAGGCTGGTGGCAAGATTGGACAAAGCAGGGCCACCATGCCCTGGGCAAGGATGCCAATAACTTGCAATGTGCCAATTTTCTTGGGCTCCAATGAAAGGTTAACTGGGGCTCAAAGGGAACAAAGGGACCTGTTTACCTCTTCCTCTCAGCTTCTCTGGGGGGCTGGGCTGAGGACAAGTCGCCAGCCGAGAACACCTGCACCACCCGCACCCAGCCCTCTTGCTATGTGATCATCTGTCAGGACAAGAGAGACACGCTGACTGCTGGAGCCAGAGGCCACGGCGGCGGAGCTGGGCGCTGCACGGCGGAGCGGGGCGCGGCGACGGCGGAGCGGAAGCAGCGCTGCTGCTCGTGTCTCATCGCAGCCGGAGCGGGACTGTCTCTCACTCACTCACTCACAGCAAGCGCTCCCTGCATGTGGCCAGGCGCCATTCACACGCTTGATGCCTCACTTAGTGGCAGGGATGGGACATGCACCAAAGCAAGTACCACGGCAAGCGCCAGCGGAAGCCCTCCTTCCTGAGCCCGGGCCACGGTCTCTAAAGCACGTTTAGAAACCCCCAAAATGCTTTAGCATGAAGCATTTATGTTCCCAAAATGCAGGTGCTCATTCCTCATCCCTTCAAAAAACTTGGAGATAAAATGCAATAATAGAGCATTGCCTGAAGTGTAATCCCAGGACCGGTAGGTCTGCAGGATGAGAATGGCTGTCACCCAAAGGGGGAAAAAAAGGAAAGAGACGCTAATTCCTGATCAGTGACGTCTAGAAACAGCTGATTTAATTAATGTTGGATTTTTTTTTTGTTAAATATCCTTTAAAATGTTAATACTCTTTATGAGTCACTAGGAAAGGATAATATTCCCCAGAGTTAGATAGATGGCGATTTCTTTTTTCAATGGACGTTTTTCTCATTGTACATACTTCAAGATTGTTGTCAAGCTTCCCCTAGGCCCATTCTCTCCATGGGGCTTCCCAGGTGGCTTGATGGTAATAGAATCCGCCTGCCAATGCAGGAGACTGGGGTTTGATCCCTGAGTCAGGAGGATCGCTGGAGGAGGAAACAGCAACCCACTCCAGTATTTTTGCCTGGAAAATCCCACGGACAGAGGAACCTGGCGAGCTACAGTCCATGGGGTCACGAAGAGTCAGACACAACTGAGCGACTCAGCACACACATACACATTCTTTCCATATCCTCTTCCAGGAGGAAGACAACAGGCTGAATATCAGCACAGTACAGAGGGGATTATCAAAATATGTTTATCTCCGAGGTCAAATGTTAAGGTCCTCCAGGAGGGTATAACTGCATTTCAGATAACCAGGACGTCCTCCGGTGCAGCACAGGGGACTCTGCTTAGTGTTACGTGACAGTCTGGATAGGAGGGGAGTTTGGGGGAGAATGAACACATGTGTAAGTATGGCTGAGTCCCTTTGCTGTCTGCCTGAAACCATCACATTGTTAATCATCTATACTCCAACACAAAATTAAAAGTTTTTTTTTTAAAGATATAAATTCATTTCAAAGATCAAGAAATGATGAATGGTGGATTTTTTCAATGCTTTCTTCCTAGTTCTAATACGTGTAGACAAACTACTTTTCCCATCTCATAGAACTTGACCTTAGAGGGCTCTACTTTAAGTTTACAATTTGGAATACAAGCTTGGTTTCCTGTTTCTCCAGCAGAATTTGGAAAATATGTTGATGCAGCTTAAAAAGCATCCACAATAAGGCAGACGCTTAGGTGGACTCGCTTTCGGTAGATCAAAGCGGCCTCTGCAAAATTCAGTGCTATAGATGTGAGTTCTTAGCCATGGTTGCGTACTTTAATCCCCTGGGCAGCTTACAACTCCCCGGGATGCAAGCCTGCCCCAGATGAACTAAATCAGATTCTCTGGTGGTGAGGCCTGAGGATTGTTATTTTTTAAAACTCCCCGCAGACACAGAGAACAGACCCGTGGACACAGCGGGGAAGGAGAGGCTGGGATAGGTGGAGAGAGCGGCGCTGAAAAGCTTACTTGACCGTGAGGGAGACAGACAGCTGGTGCGCATCATGTCGGTGAAGGGCAGAAGCCAACACAAGGTGGTAAAGCAGTTATCCTCCAATTAAAGCAAAACGCAGCAACTCCCGGGTGCCTCTCACGCACAGCCAGGGTTGGGACGCACCGCCCCGAAAGGTCCAGCTGCTGTCCCCACAGCCAGTGGCCACCCCGCCTCGCTCTCAGGGCTTGCTGCTTTGGGGAGCACTTGCCGGGTTACATTAACTCGCTCGAGCTGCCGCAACAAAGCACAGCAGGCTGGGGGACTTGAAGCACAAAAAGGTAGCGTCTCACGGTTCCGGAGGCTGGATGTCCAGGCTCAGGCGCTCGCAGCGCTGGTTTCTGCCGAGGCCCCTTGCGGGCTGGGCTTGCAGACGCCGCCGCTCACTGCACCCACTTGCGGGCCTCCCCGCCTCTGCTTCCGCCAGCCAGGTGGGATCAGCGCCTAACCCGAGTCCTCATTTTAAGCGAACCGCCGCTTAGAGGCCTTTGAAGTACAGCCACGTTCTGAGGTGCCAGGGCTTGGAGTTTCAACACGTGAGTCTGCGGGGAGACGCAGGTCAGCTCATAACGCGTGTGTCAGGAGCCCGCAGAGAACACTGCACACCGTCACACCCACGAAACGGACACTTTTCCTGCTGTCAGTGGAGAACGCGGCATCACGCACAGAAGAAAACCTGTGTCCTTTGAAACAAACCAGCAAAGTCGCCCTGCCTAGTTACGGCCCCCAAGATGTTAAAATTTTGAACACATCCCACAAACCTTAAAAAAAAAAGGAGGGGGTGAGGAAATGCTTTATGACTTGTAATTGTGGTGTTTAAAGATCATATAAAACATTATTGAACAGACAAATAACAACAACTAATACACATAAACAGGCTTCCCAGGCGCGTGAGCGGTGAAGAACTTGCCTGCCGGGGCAGGAGATGTAAGAGACATGGGTTCAATCCCTGGGTCAGGAAGCTCCCCTGGAGGGCATGATAAGTACAAATATTATACTAACATAAACCAGTTATCTAAATTTGATCTTCTTGTTAAGCTTGTGCTATCTTCCCACCAAACAGCTGTGGGTTTTGCTGGGCACGTTAGTACTTTCGGAGCCTGACACCCTGCACTTTGAGAGGGAAGGAAAAATGTTTTTATTGTCCACGTGCTTTTGTGTCTGCGTCTTTTTTGCAGCTCTGCAGGTGCCATCAAGAGATTTATCTGAGGAAGGGCTTCACCTGCCAGAGCTTGATTGTTCACAGATTCTCTGCAAAACCCACTTACCTCGTGCAAATCAAGGAGTTACAGAATCAACCCCTGGAGCAAGAGAGCTGTACTATACCTGCTTTTTTCCCTCCTAACTCTCTGCTCTTCTCGCTGTTTCTATTTGTGCTTCTGAATCAAGTCTGGTACCAGGTGTGGTTTGAGCTCAGGTAGTAATTTGTTCCTTGTTAATGACTGAAAAGTCAGGAATCTAGGTTTATGGTGATCTCCATCAAGTGGTAAATAATGGAGACTCTGGTTTATGTGCCATCTCTGTCCGTTTGAACTGGGAATGTTGGTATTTTGATTGTTGAAACGCCAATACAAACATTGTATACAATGAGGAGAGGCATTCTTAGAAATATCCTAGGCTGGAAACAAGTTTGAAGATAGAAAGCAGCACCATGAGGCCCTAAAGGATGAGCTTTCTTGGGCCCCAACTGAAGATTAACTGAGGCCCAAAGAGGACCTACCCACCTCCCCCCAGAGCCTCTGGCTGAGGTGGGGTTATGGCTGGTCATGAGGCACAAGTACATCCCATCAGTGAGGTCACACCAGTCAGTTCAGTCGCTCAGTCATGTCCGACTCTGCGACCCCATGGACGGCAGCACGCCAGGCCTCCCTGTCCACCACCAACTCCCGGAGCTCCTGAGGGAGCTCGTGTCCGTCGCGTCAGTGGTGCCATCCAGCCATCTCATCCTCTGTCGTCCCCTTCTCTCACCTTCACTCTTTCCCGACATCAGGGTCTTTGCCATGAGTCAGCTCTTCGCATGATTCTGCACAGAGATCGCATCACTCAGGAAACTTTTCTGTGCTGTCTGGAGCAGCACACAGCCTTTGAGACCCACGGTGGCTGGAGCCATGAGCTTCTCTGTTCTGTTTATTTTTTATCTCTGGCTGAGGCATCCGGTCCCATTACTTCATGGGAAATAGATGGGGAAACAGTGGAAACAGTGTCAGACTTCAATTTTGGGGCTCCAAAATCACTGCAGATGGTGACTGCAGCCATGAAATTAAAAGACGCTTACTCCTTGGAAGAAAAGTTAAAACCAACCTAGATAGCATATTCAAAAGCAGAGCCATTACTTTGCTGACTAAGGTCCGTCTAGTCAAGGCTATGGTTTTTCCTGTGGTCATGTATGGATGTGAGAGTTGGATTCTGAAGAAGGCTGAGCGCCGAAGAATTGATGCTTTTGAACTGTGGTGTTGGAGAAGACTCTTGAGAGTCCCTTGGACTGCAAGGAGATTCAACCAGTCCATTCTGAAGGAGATCAACCCTGGGATTTCTTTGGAAGGAATGATGCTAAAGCTGAAACTCCAGTACTTTGGCCACCTCATGTGAAGAGTTGACTCATTGGAAAAGACTCTGATGCTGGGAGGGATTGGGGGCTAACCTGGATAGTATATTCAAAAGCAGAGACATTACTTTGCCGACTGAGGTCCACCTAGTCAAGGCTATGGTTTTTCCTGTGGTCATGTAAGGATGTGAAAGTTGGACTGTGAAGAAGGCTGAGCGCCGAAGAATCGATGCTTTTGAACTGTGGTGTTGGAGAAGACTCTTGAGAGTCCCTTGGACTGCAAGGAGATCCAGCCAGTCCATTCTGAAGGAGATCAACCCTGGGATTTCTTTGGAAGGAATGATGCTAAAGCTCAAACTCCAGTACTTTGGCCACCTCATGCGAAGAGTTGACTCACTGGAAAAGACTCTGATGCTGGGAGGGATTGGGGGCGGGAGGAGAAGGGGACGACCGAGGATGAGATGGCTGGATGGCATCACGGACTCGATGGACATGAGTCTGAGTGAACTCCGGGAGCTGGTGATTGACAGGGAGGCCTGGCGTGCTGTGATTCATGGGGTCGCAAAGAGTCGGACACGACTGAGCAACTGAACTGAACTGAACTGACCCCCTCTTACTAGAATCCCACAGTGCCTGATAATCATGAATAAATTTATAGACGTGTTTTTCATATTGAAGCAAAACGACTATGAACATAAAATATCCTCTTCTTTTAGTTTCCTTACTGCAGGCGAATAAAACAAAGAACCTAATCAGTAGTGAGAATAAATTACTATATGGAGGAATAAGAACTGTATGCCTATTACTAATTTTTAGGCACTTAAACAAAGAAACAAAAATAGATCATATTGCCGGTCCATATTGGTATAAAATATAATTTTAATTCTAGTTTTAAAGGTGATTTTCAAATAAGTATAATTTTTGAATTCAGCTAAGTGTTGCCAGGAGAAGAAAATGAGTTTGGCATTTGCTGGCATATCAGTTTGTAAACATGATCACAGATCATAAATTGCAAGAAATACAGTGCTATTTATTTTTTAGATTGAAGTGAGAATTAGTTCACTGGAAAGAAAACAGAAAGACATTTTAGCTAATTTATATTGCTTCTTAAAAGCACAAACTTAATAAAATACTATGTTAGGAAAGAAAAGCTTAGAAAGCAAAGAATATGGAGAAACATTAAATAATCAGACTGCTAGGGATAAAAAGTAAAGCTTAAGGTATTAGGAGGATTAATTTTGCTCTTGCTTTCTGTAATGGATAGGGAGGGGAAAGAAGGGAGCTCTTGTTTAAATGTGCAAGGCTGTTTACATGGGTTACCTCACTTTTTATCCTCACATCAGTCCTTTTGGGCTGCTGTTGTTTTACTAATTTCAATATCAAAAAATAAAGTTCAAGGAGGCTGGTTGAGTAAGTCACACTACTATTTAAAGTACGCATTTGAATCTAGATCTACATAGCTCCAAAGTCTTTCCTCTTACCTCTATTTTCAGCTATGCTCATCAAGGGGTGCCAATAATTTGAGTCCTGACACCACAGGCACAATGATCTGGTATTAAGAATCTACAACCTGGAGGGAATGGCTTAAATTTGCCTTAACTGTAGCTTGCTCTTTTCATTGCCTTTGAGTATTTTTATTCCTATATTAACAGATGAAGAAATTGGAGTAGAAAAGTTAAGCAAATTATGGTTACACAGGATGCAAATTGCTGAAATGGGATTTGAAATCAGAAATGGTAACTCCAGAGTATACAAACTTAACTACTGTGCTAAAATGTCAGGCGTTATGGAAGAGGAAATATAATCTTTTCTCCCTACCACAGCTTTCATTATCTCCTGGTGATTTATGCTGCTTATGGGAAGGTGGCTGAGGATAAGGGGGTGAAGTCGGGAGGGGAGCATAGAGGGAAGAGAACTCAGATGCAGTTCTTTAATTAATTACTTTGGTGTTTGTTTCATGGCTCATACCTGCTTTTGATATATGTTGTAGGAGAAAGGAAAATGAAAGGTATATTTGGATAGTGATAAATAGGAATATAAGGTATAAGGTTTTTAGCATGAGGTATGCAAGCTGGTAGTCAGAGATAAGACTAAAATGTGTGTTGAGAACAGATCAAGAAAGGAAGAAAAGATAAGAGTGGATTTTATATGGTGGTTGAAGAGAAACATTTATGATGGATACAATTAGAGATTTGCTTTTGAAAGATTAATCTGGCATAGTTGTACATGTGAATTTGAGAGAGGAGACATTGGAATCAAAGTCCAACTGAAAAGCTATTTAAAAAATAATTTAGACTACATGAATCTATTAGGGAAAAATTACTTGTTAAAACAGAAAAATCCCCCTACCTATGTTCGTCATCTCAGGCTGCCACAACAAAATACCATACACATAGTGGTTTAAACAAAGGAAATGTATTTTCTTGCAGTTCTGGAAGCTGGAAGACTGAGATTAAGGTGCCTGCAAGGGTTGGTTTATGGTGAGAACGTTTCCTGGTAGGTAACCTTCTCTATGTTATGACAAAGCAGAGGGAGAGATAGCAAATTCCCTGGTGTCCCTTTATGAGGCCACTAAGACCATCACGACGGCTTCCCTCGTAGCTCAACGGTAAAGAATTCACCTGCCAACAGGGGGCGCAGGTTTGATCCCTGGCTTGAGGAGATTCCTGGAGAGGGAAATGCAACCCACTCCAGTATTTTTGCCTGGAGAATCCCATGGACAGAGAAGCCTGGCGGGCTACAGTCCATGGGGTCACAAAAGAGTCAGACGTGACTTAGCGACTAAACAACAAAAATGCCATCATGAGCCCCACTCCCATGACCTCTTCTAACCCTAATCACCTCCCAAAGTCCCCATATCAAATACTATCATACTGGAGTTTAGGGCTTCAACATGTACGTTTTGGGGGAATATAAACATTTACTCCATTATACCCCACATCTTCATGGCTTAACTGAATAGAGTTTAATGAAGTTTGACATGTTTTCCTTGGTGGGAAGTTTTCAGTATGGGTCATGTTCAAAGTTGAGATTGATCCCTGCATGATACATAATAGTTTCTACAGCAAGGAGTGAGTGTAGTTTTTTCTATGCTAGGTCTGAACATATCTCCTATTGATCTAGAGACTTAAGAATTATGAAATGAACTCTCTGCCTCCCACATACTCAATAATATAATATATAATCATATATGATACCAGATAATCCCAATAAACATACCCCCTCAGAAAGAAGACAGAGTAGGAACACACATCAGTCTCTGGTCCATTAAAGCTCTGAAATCTCTCCATGTTATGAGCGCCCCCTTCTGTAGGGATAGGGAGTGTCCCTTGATTGGATAATTCTAATTTCTGGGAGATGCGGCTCAGCCCATTTTTCTCTGTGTTTCTTAGTTTTTTTTTTTTTTTTTTTTAAAGAGTACTTTTCAGTATTCCCCTTGGTCTCATCTAAAATAAATACTGGAGAATATACCCTCCCTGGGTACTTAGTAGCTTTTTTTGAATCTGCTTTTTGTCTGAGAAAAGTTAGAGGCCAGGGGTTGTTCTAAGACTCTAAAGGTCTCAGATATTTCTAGTCTAGGCTCATGATTTATCAGACAGAAAAATGCTCTTGTAAACCTAATAGGCATTTAATCTGATTCCAGTGACTTTTATATGCCTATCACACACCTGCAGCGCTTTTAAAGACATAGATAGGTTTACTATATATCTTTTCTTTCTAACCACCTCTTCTCTCTGTTACTCTCACTCTCATCTCATTATGATCTCTTGGTGTTTCACCTTAATTGGAGTACCTTGGACTTATCAGACTCCTACAGCAGAAACATACCCTTAATTTATTTACCTTGGGGCATTTTGTCCAACTGAAAGTATTTACTGGGTGCCAACTCAATTTATGCACAAACCTTAGCTTTGATGTTTGCCAGAGGCTCAGTTTTAATCAGTTTTAATTCACTGTTTTACTATTTGAGTTTGAGGAGAGTTACCTCTTTCAACTCTACAAATCACTGAATTTCTGTATTCTCTTTAAATCATATATTTCTGTTTCTTACCAGCCAATTCTTTTCACGAGCTTCTCATTTTCCTGTGATATCTCATTGAAAGTAGGCAATGCCAACTAGAACATGTTGCTAAACTTCATTTTCCAATCTTTTCCTTTAGGATTACAACTTGTTAGGTATATAATCTTCTATATAAGTTATTTCAGGGAACAGGTCTGCCAGATGTTTTGCCGTGGCATACTTATTGGACAAACATATTTTCAGGCTCTGAAAAGACTTTCCTTTTCACCTATTGCCTGAACCCAGTGCCACATTTGTAGATCAAATTGTCAACATTCACTGGATTATAGAGAAAGCAATTCCAGAGAACAATCTACCTCTGTTTCATTGACTATGCTAAGCCCTTTGATTGCATGGATCTTAACAAACTGTGGAAAGCTCTTAAAGAGATGGGTATACTAGACCATCTTACCCATCTCCTGAGAAACCTGTATGCGGGTCAAGAAGCAACAGTTAGAACCCTGTATGGAACAACTGACTGGCTCAGGATTGAGAAAGGAGTACAATAGGGCTATTTGCTGTCATCCTGTTTGTTTAACCTATACACTGAGCCCCTCATGAGAAATGCTGGGCTAGATGATTTACAAGCTGCAATCGAGAATGGCGGGAGAAACATCAACAACCTCAGATAGGTGGATGGTACCACTCTAATGGCAGAAAGTGAAGAGGAACTAAAGTGCCTCTTGATGAGGGAGGAGAGTGAAAGAGTTGGCTTAAAACTAAATATTAAAAAAAAAAACAAAAACACAAGATCGTGGCAGCATCCAGCCCCATTATTTCCAGACAAATAGCAGAGAAAAGGTGGAAGTAGTGACAGTTTCTTCCTGGCTCTAAAATCACTGCGGATGGAGACTGCAGCCGTGCAATCAGCAGACGATTGCTTCTCAGCAGGAAAGTGGTGGCAAACCTAGACAATGTGTCAAAAAACAGACATGATTCTGCCAACAAAGGTCCATGTATCCAAGGCAATGGTCTTCCAAGTCATCATGTACAATTGTGAGAGCTTGACTGTAAAAAAGGTAGAATGTCAAAGAATTGATGCCTTTGAACTGTGGTGCTGGAAAAGACTCCTGAAAGTCCCTTGGACAGCAAGGAGATCAAACCAGTCAATCTTAAGGGAAATCAACCCTGAATATTCACTGGAAGGACTGATGCTGAAGCCAAATCTCCAGTATTTTAGTTGTCTGAAGGGAATAGCTGGCTCATTGGAAAAGCCCACGATGCTGGGAAAGATTGAAGGCAGAAGAAGAGGGCGTCAGAGGTTGAGATGGCTGGATGGCATCACCAATGCAATGGAAATGAACTTGGGCAAACTGAGGGAGAAGGTGAGGGACAGGGAGGCCTGGCGTGCTGCAATCTGGGATTGAAAAGAGTTGGACATGACTGGGCAACTGATCAACAACAATTGTTTTGGCAGCACTTGACTGGAAGGTATTAATTTTTGCATTTTTTAGGATAGGCTAGATTATGACATAAAAACTCCCAAATATCAGTGGCTTACTAAACCAAATTTATTTTTCTTTCATGCTACATGCTTACTGTGAGTTGGGTAATAGGTTCTGTTCATAGTAGTTACTAAGGAATCAAGGCTAGTGGAAATTTCAACCAAATACTTCCTTCCAAAACCATTGGGTAGCCCACCTATTCTCATTTGTTTGGATGTTTCCCAGTCTTAACACTGAAAACCCTGCTTCCCATGAACCCAGTCAAACCAGAACAGTGTTTCTGGTATTGTTCTGGTCTTTCGTCTGGAACTCCTGTGTCCTAGGGAATTACTCAGTTCTGGGAAAACTGAGATAATTGGTCATCTGACACAATCACTACAGTAGTGGGAAGGAAATGTTATTCTTAAGCCACCAGACCAAAAATGACATCTGCCACTGTTCCTTCCTCTCATTAGTCAGTGTAAGTTGGATGGCATTGTCTCAAATCAAAGTGGGCAGAGAAGAGCAACTGACCATGTGTTTACAGGGCAGAGTCAGAAATATTTAGTGAACAGTGCAAACTACCATAGGAAGAAGACAAAGTAGTTGAATAAGCAGCTGGTTAGATCATAACATATAAAAGAAATTGTGGCAGTTTAAGATATTAAAATATATGAAAAGTTATACAAATAAAACCAATATAAATATGATAAAAGCTGGTATTTAAAAGGGAACCTACAAAATAAATTAGATCCTAAAGATAACAGATCTGCTTTTGAACTATAAATTTAGCAACAAATACATTTTTGGTTCTCGTTTGTATGTATACACGTACATGTGATGGTGGATATAATACATGTAGAATTTTAAGCTCAGTTATTCTCTGAGAATTTTGTAGAATATATGAGCAATGAATGCAAATCAGTCACTTGTAAAAATTTCTCTTTCTGAGCTCTGCAAATGTGAGAATGAACTAAGGATTTCCAAATTTACCAGTTACTAGAGTATAGATGCAGAGTAGTATCTAATCATTTATTCATCTATCAATTTATTCAGTATTTATTTAGTGACATAAACTGTGAATGTAGGGACAGAAAATGTAAGGATGTAGACAGAAAATGCCCCTCTTCTCATTGGAGGAGATGCAGGATAATTACTGTGAGGGGAATAAACAGGATGACTAGATAGAGAGCAAAGAGAGAGGGCACAGAATGGGTAGGAATTATTTTGATTCGAGCCATAAGGAAGTTTCTCTGTGAAGAAGTTATATAGTAGGAATAAGCTGCCAAGGGAAGAGCTGGAACAGCTTTATAGCTACAAGGGTTACCAAGTACAAAGACACTGAGGTTGCAGTAGTGCAGTAGTAGTGTTAATCGCTCAGTTGTGTCCGACTCTTTGCTACCCCATGGGCTGTAGCCCACCAGGCTCCTCTGTCCATGGAATTCTCCAGGCAAGAATACTGGAGTGGGTTGCCATTCCTTTCTCCAGGGAATCTTCCCGACCCAGGAATAGAACCCAGGTCTCCTACATAGCAGGCAGATTCTTTATTGTCTGAACCACCATGGAAGCCCTGAGGCTTCAAAGAGGAACCAAATAAAGCCAACGTGGTCAGAGTATAGCCTTGGGAAAACGGATACAAAAAGAAGTGGAAGAAGAGGTAAGAGCCAGGCCAGGGTAAAAATTTGGACTCTATTCTGATCACAGGTTTTTATTCAGTAAGTGATATGATCTGCTTTTTGTTTTACAGAGAATAATCTGATTGCTGTTTGGAGTATGGATGGAAGAAGTCAAGGAAAAAGGCAAGGAGACTAGTTATAAGACACTTTTAACAATCTTGGTGAGACATAGTGGACTTTGAATTAAGGGGGTGGCAATGGGCCCACCCCAGTACTCTTGCCTGGAAAATCCCATGGGCAGAGGAGCCTGGTGGGCTGCAGTCCATGGGGTCACTAAGAGTCGGACACGACTGAGCGACTTCACTTTCACTTTTCACTTTCATGCACTGGAGAAGGAAATGGCAACCCACTCCAGTATTCTTGCCTGGAGAATCCCAGGGATGGCGGAGCCTGGTAGGCTGCCATCGATGGGGTCGCACAGAGTCAGACACGACTGAAGCGACTTAGCAGCAGCAGCAGCAATGGGTTTGGAGGGGCTTCCCTGGTGGCTCAGCAGTTAAGAATCACCTGCCAATGCAGGAGACACGGTTTTTGATCCCTGATCTGGGAAGATGCCCTGAAGAGGGAAATGGCAACCCGCTCCAGTATTCTTGCCTGGGAAATCCCATAGACAGAGGGGCCTCACGGGCTATAGTCCATGGTATCGTAAAGATTCAGACACGACTTAGTGAACAAACAGCAACAACAACAAAAAATGGGTATGGAGAGAAAAGGATAGATTTTAGATACAATGTGGAGCTAGTAGCAGTGGGATCTGATGATGAATGTGATGGTAAAGAATCTGCCTGCCATATGGGGAACCCGGGTTTAAGTCTTGGGTTGGGAAGATCCACTGGAGAATAGAATGGCTACCACTCCAGTGTTCTCGCCAGGAGAATCCCATGAACAGAGGAGCCTGTGGAGCTACAGTCCGTGGGGTTGTAGAGTCAGACACGACTGAGCAACTGACACTGGCTGATTGACTGAAGAAGGAAAAGAAAGAATAGGATCAAGGATTGATTACTCTTTAGTGTTTGGGCTTTAGCCATCTACTGTGTGGATATACCCTTTACTGCTCTATCAGAAACCTAGAAAGAAACAAGATCTGTGGGAAAATCAAGAATTCTGCTTAGACAGACAGTTTGATTTACTTGTTGAACATCCGAGTGAAAATATCAGGTAAGCACTTAGATACATGGTTGTGGAAACCTGGAGAGATATACATAATGACACTGATGAGACATCAGCATATCATGTATTGTAAGGTAAGGTAGTGGTTAAGGAGACATAGGGAGAGTGTGCAGATACAAAAGAAAAGAAGTCCTGTGCTGACCTGGAGTTACTCCAATGTTCAGAGACTTTGTAGAGAAGACAGAACGGAAAAGGAGACGAAGACCCAGCTGGTGACACAGAGTGTAGTGTACTGAACATGGACGGAGGAGACTGTTTTAAGAAGCAGTGGTTGTGGTGGTCGTGAACTGTGCTATTGCTGCTGGAAAGTTCAATAAAGAAAAAAAAATAACCATCAAATTTGTCAACATGAGAACTGCAACAAGAGTAATCTCTATGCAATAGGTTGTGGGACGAGTATAACATGAGGAAATGGAGACAGTGAGTACAGATGAAATCTCCAGGCAAAGTAATCATATCAAATATAAACAGCAGTAATATAACTAAATTGTAACAATATACTTCAGTAAATAAAAACATTACCAATTCATAATTATATCACTTATCTCTAGATGGAAATTAATTACAGAAGGTGAGAGTGAGTGTAAACCTGAAAAAGGGAGGCCAAAGTCCAAAAATCTACCAGTTTCTCTAATAGTCTCAGAGGGAGAGTGACAATGAACCTACAGAGAACTGCTTTCATCACTATAGAGATGGCTTTGGTGAAGAGCAAGGATTCTTCATAGTTCACTATTGTCTCAATGAAAATTACCTTCATTAGGTTAAATTTTATTTCTCTTTACTTTGATTTCTTGCCTCCCAAATAACCATCTCACTAATTCTGTGTCCCAAAGTAACTGATACCAGAGAGAAGGGAAAGAAAAACAAAGAGGAGTTTTGATGGAAGGCAGAATGAATGGAAGGATTCAGTTTGAAAATGAGATGTTTCTGGTTTCCATTTTTGTTTTTGTTTTTGTTTTTTTTTTTTCCCTAAGAAGAAAATAAAGAAAATAGTATACAATCACACAGCGAAGTATGTAGTAACAGACCAAGTGTGGAGCTTGGGTTGCTGTAACAGCATACCATGTACTGGATGGTTTAGACAACAGAAATTTATTTTCTCACACTTCTGGAGGTCGGAAATCCAAGATCAAGGTGCCAGAAAATTCAGTTTCTAGTATTACGTCTTTCCCTGGCTTTCAGACTGCTTTCTTCCTGCTCCCTTTCATGAAATTTATTTTGTGTGTGTGTGCATGCAGAGAAATCTCTGTCTTTTCCTGTTCTTATAAGAACACTAGTCCCACCAGATAAGGGTTCTACCCTTATGATCTCATTTAATCTTCATTACCTAAAGGCCCTATTTTCATATACAGTCACTTTGAGGGTCTGGGCATATGAATTTGAGGGGAACAATATTCAGTTCATAACAAATGGTTTTACTCTTCTTAAAAAAGGAGGATGCATTTTCTATTGACTAGGTAATAATCAATAGAAATTATTGAAAAATATGAAATGATTGTGTAGCCTATTACAGTTTGAATACATTTCAAAGCAAGACAGCAGCATGGGAGTGGGAATTCATATAAAGGCCAGAGGTTAAATAGATTTGAAAATTGGAATAGTAGACATAAATAAGAATGTCCAGGAGTATGGGGAAGATGTGGGCAGGAGAAAATATTGTTAATGTGGGCTTCTTCAAAATGGTTGGCCATTGGATTTAAACTAATGCTTTCCTAAATTTTTTCATGTCAATGGCAGGAAAATGACAAAGCAATGACAATTTTTGTAGCATTTTGAGGCATCTATATGGGTCTTGGTGGAAAAATTTTATATTATCAATTTTACATCTTAGTAACATATACTTAGGGAGAATAATGAATAGAAAATACTACAGAAGATATTACTTTTGAATTTGTTTGCAATTCTAAATAAAATCCTTTAAAATGTCTTAATGAAAAATTTCAGTTTGTTTTCTGAGCATATCGTTTTTAATATCAGAATTTTTTCCCTTTAGAATAGCCATATGCCATTATTGGTTAAGACTTTTAAGTGGTGATACATTTAAATTCTTGATAGTCATTATTGATATAATAAGTATATAACAAAAATTAAAATAGAATTTTTAGGACATTTGTAGGAATTGAAATCAATTTCAAAAATGATTTTTAAAAGTTTTTTTTCCACTGGCAAATGTAATATTGGACTTTTTCTGAGATAGTAAAGAGATTCAAATCCAGTTAAACTTTTCCAGACCAAGAATTTAAATGCATTTGCATTGTTAGAAGACTTCCTGTTGCTAGCTTGGTGGCTGCAGAAAGGACAAATTAACCATGACTTATTTAGGAGGACATTTTGGGATGTAGTCTCCATCTAGACCTGCCACAGTTCTGCCTGACCTCTTCACTCCAACATTCTGGAGCATGGGCTGTATTACTTGATTTACTGGGACACAAACCCCTTCAACAGCTTCCTGGGTCACTTGTGGGGAGTGGGCAGTGTCTGAGTGCTGAAACACTTGAGGATGTCCAAGTGATAGAACACACCCTTGTCCATGCTCACCATTGTGTGACAGAATGGGACACACCAAGGGTTACTCATTTTTTGTGGGCAGCACTTGAGTTGCCTCCTGAAGAGCCCCAGAGAAGGCTGCTATCTGCCAGGGGTTACCAAATAGAGGAGTGGTCGATCCAGGCCCCACTATGCTTCTTGAAGATTAAATAGAACATCATTTTAGGTAGCTCTGTCTAAGTTTTACAGAGACAATTATAATAAAATCAGAAGAGGGATGATGGTTTCAAGGAACTAGGAGAAGTTGTAAGGAGGAAAAAGAATAGGTTCGTTCTACTCAGAGCTCACATTCTAAAAATTCTGTCCATGTCCCCACATTTGTGCTTATAAAAAACACAAAATGATGTAGTTATTCAGACCAGTGGATCATCCAACTCAATCCTTTTTGTACACTAGCACCAAGAAATATTTTATAGGAAAACATAATTCTTTCCAAGCAAGGAATAATACCAAATTTGCTTACTTAAAAAAAAACAACAACAAACTATCTATTATAGATAAGTCATCTGTGTATTTGTGTCAGTCTTCTTGAACATAATGTAGTACTCTTATGGTAGTAGTCAATATATATTTTAAACAGCTTTATTGAGATATGATTTGCATACTATGCAATTCATCCTTGTAAAGTGTATAATTTCATGATTTTTCATATGTTCACAGAGATGTGCAACTGTCACCACATTCAGTTTTAGAACATTTTCTTCACCTAAGGAAATAACTCTGTAACCTTTAGCTATTATCACCCTACTCCCCCATAACTTTCTTAGCTCTAAGCAACCAGTAATTTACCTTCTGCATCTAGAGGTCGCCTATTCTGGTCTTTCATATGAAAGGAATCATATAATATGGAGGCTTTTGTGACTAACTTTTGTCACTTAGCATAATTTTTTTTTTTTTTTTAAGATTCATCTAAGTTGTACCAAAAGGCTTCCCTGGTGGCTCAGACAGTAAAGAATCTGCCTTCAATACAGGAGTGAAAGTCGCTCAGACATGTCTGACTCTTTGTGACCCCATGGACTGTCTATGGAATTCTCCAGGTCAGAATACTGGAGTGGGTAGCCATCCCCTTCTCTGGGGGATCTTCCCAACCCAGGGATGGAACCTAGGTCTCCCACATAGCAGGGAGATTCTTTACCAGCTGAGCCACTAGGGAAGCCCAAGAATACTGGAGTGGGTTGCCTATCCCTTCACCCACGGATGTTCCTGACACAGGAATTGAACCAGTGTCTCCTGCATTGTAAGCCGATTCTTTATCAGCTGAGCTACCAGCGAATCCCACAATACAGGAGACCTGAGTTCAGTCCTTGGGTTGGGAAGATCCCCTGGAGAAGGGAATGGCAACCCACTCCAAAATTCTTGCCTGGGAAATCTCATGAACAGAAGAACCTGGCAGGCTACAGTCCACACAGTCACAAAGAGTTAGAGATGACTGAGCAACTAACACTTTTCAAGCTATACCCCAAAATGTACAAACTACCACACACTTGTGCTCACTTCACATGCTGGCAAGGTTATGCTCAAAATCCTTCAAGCTAGGCTTCAGCAGTACTTAAACGGAGAATTTCAAGATGTATAGCTAGGTTTAGGAAAGGCAGAGGAACCAGAGATCAAATTGTCAACATTCCTTGGAACACGGAGACAGCAAGAGAGTTCCAGAAAAACATCTACTTCTGTTTCACTGACTATGCTAAAGCCTTTGTGTAGATCACAAAAAACTGGGGAAAAATTCTTGAGAAGATGGGAGTACCAGATCACCTTACCCCTCTTCTGAGAACCCTGTATGTGGGTATATGGGTCAAGAAGCAACAGTTATAACTGAACATGGAACAACAGACTGCTTCAAAATTGGAAAAGGAGTCCAACAAGGATGTATATGTCACCCTGCTTGTTTAACTTCTATGCAGAGTACATTATGTGAAATACAAGGCTGGATGACTCACAAGCTGGAATCAAGATTGCTGGGATAAATATTAACAGACTCAGATATGCAGATGATACCACTCTAATGGCAGAAAGAGAAGAGGAGCTAAAGAGCCTCTTGACGAGGGTGAAAGAGGAAAGTGAAAAAGCTGGTATGAAAATAACATTCAAAATACTAAGATCATGGCATCTTGTCTCATTACTTCATGACAAATAGAAGGGGAAAAAGTGGAAGCAGTGACATATTTTATTTTCTTGGCTCCGAAATTGCTCAAGATGGTGACTGCAGCCATGAAATGGAAAGACTATTGCTTCTTGGATGAAAAGCTATGACAAACTTAGGCAGCGTATTCAAAAGCAGAGATTGCTTTCTAACAAACGTCCATATATAGTCAAAGCTATGGTTTTTCCAGTAGTCACGTACAGATATGAGAGCTGGACCATACAGAAGACAGAGAGCTGAAGAATCGATGCTTTTGAATTGTGATTCTGGAGAAGATTCTTGAGCGTCACTTGGACCACAAGGAGATCAGACCAGTCAATCCTAAAGGAAATCAACCGTTGAATATTTCTTGAAAGGATCTTTGCTGAACAATCAGTTTGGCCACCTGATTTGACTCATTGGAAAAGACCGTGATGTTGGGAAAGATTGGAAGCAAAAGGAGAAGGGAGTGGCAGAGGATGAGATGGTTAGATAGCATCACTGACTCAATGGACACGAATCTAAGCAAACTCCAGGAGATAATGGAAGACAGAGGAGCTGGCTTGCCTCAGTCCATGAGGTTGCAAAAAGTCAGACATGACTTAGCAACGTGGCAACAGCAACAAGCTGTACTATGTATCTGTGCTTCTTTTTATGGCCAAATAATATTTCAGTGTATGCATACACTACATTTTATTTCGGCATTTGTCCACTGACTGGTATTTGGATTCCCCCCAACATTTTGTCTACTGTGATTAATGCTGCTGTAAGTATTCCTACACATTTTTTTGTGTGTTGGCATATATTTCATTGCTCTGGAGTGTATATCTAAAAGTTGAATTGCTGGGTTGTGTGGTAGCTCTGTGTTTAATCATTTGAGAAACTACCAGAATGTTTTTCAAAGGACTGAATATTTTATATGCTCATCAACAGTGTGTGGATGCTCTGATTTCTCTACCTCCTCATCAGCCCCTGTTATTATCTGACCTATTAATTCTTGCTATCTCAGTGGGTGTGAAGTGGTATCTCATTTTGTTTTTGATTTGCAACTTTCTGTTGACTAATGATATTGAGAATCTTTCCATATGCTTATTGGCTAGAGAAATGCTCATTTAAAAAATTGGGTTCTCTCTCTCGCTCTTTTTTTAAATGAGCTGTAATAATTCTTTACATAACCTAGATGTAAGGTCCTTATCACATATCTGATTTAAAAGTATTTTCTTTCGTTGTATTATATGTGTTGTGTTTTTTACTCTTGCCTGGAGAATCCCAGGGATGGGGTAGCCTGGTGGGCTGCTGTCTATGGGTCGCACAGAGTCGGACACGACTGAAGTGACTTAGCAGCAGTAGCAGCAGCAGCAATGGAGTCTTTTGAAGCACAAAAGTTTAAAATTTTGAACTTCCCTGGTGGTCCAGTGGCTGACTCCACACTCATAATGCAGGAGGCCCCAGTTTGATCCCTGGTCAGGAACTAGATCCCCCATGCTGCAACTAAGAGCTCGAATGCCACAACTAAATATCCCCCATGCGACCCCATGCCATAACTGAGATCAAAGATCCCACGTGCCACAACTAAGACCTGGTGCAGCCAAGTAAGTAAATAAATATATAAAAATCCTTTGAATTTTAATGAAGTTGTTTATTTTTTTCTTATGTTGCTCATGATTTTAAGAATAAAAAATACTTAAGAATTCATATTTAAGAATGTCATATTTAAGAATTCTTTGTAAAATACTGTGTTTTCTATGAACTTTATAGTTTTAGCTTATATATTAAGAGACTTTGATCCAGTTTGAATCTGTTGTGAGGTAAAGATGTTTTGATCACCTACTATTTACCTAGTTGGTGGGAGATATCCTCTATCATAAATAGTATGAGATGGCTGAACACATGATATCTAGCACTGGACAGATGAAGTCCAATAGAAGATTATTCATCAATCATGCTTGCAGCTCCAGAGAGGACACAGCATATCATACAGGGCCACATGGGGGCTGCACTTGAGAACAGTAAGGATAAGCAGAGGCTGTGGGAGCCAGACTTTGGAATATCCAGAGGATGAGGTGATCCCTGGCTCCTACAGGAGATCATTGGCTTGTTTGTGATTGGCTTGTTTAAATTTCATGGACTGGCAAGGAGATAAAGCCCATTAGACTGAGGATGGAGTGTGTTGTACTTGGTGCAGCTGACAGAGAAACTAGTTAGATGGGAACTAGTCAGTGTGGTGGGAGCATATCTCACAAGAATAAGGAATCTTACACTTAAGACTTTGGGGCCCTGCAAGGCTCAAAGAAGTCAACGCAGCACAGGAAATGTTAGACTTTGTAATGTGCTGTGCTTAGTCGCTCAGTCGTGTCTGACCCTTTGTGACCCCATGGACTCTAGCCCGTCATGCTCCTCTGTCTGGGGTGGGTTGCCATGCCCTCCACCAGGGGATCTTCCCAACCCAGGGTTGGAACCCAGGTCTCCCACATTGCATGTGGGATTCTTTACCATCTGAGCCACCAGGCAAGCCCAAGAATACTGGAGTGGCTAGCTTATCCCTTCTCCAGGGGGTCTTCCTGACCCAGGAATCGAACCAGGGTCCCCTGCATTGCAGGCAGATTCTCTACCAGTTGAGCTATCAGGGAAGCCCAGATTTTGTAATACCAGAAAACAGTTCTTTTGTATGTGGTCATCCAGTTGTCCCAACACCATTTGTTGAAAAAAATTATTCCTTCCCCATTGAATGGTCTTGGCAACCTTGTTGAAAATCAGTTGACCCACAGATGTATGTGTTCAGTTCTGGATTCTCAGTTCTATTCCAGTGATCTGTCAGTATATATCTTTTTCTAGTACCACACTGTCTTGATTAAGAAGCAGAGATATTTGTCAACAAAGGTCCGTCTAGTCAAAGCTATGGTTTTTCTAGTAGTCATGTATGGATGTGAGAGAGTTGGACTATAAAGAAAGCTGAGCACAGAAGAATTGATGCTTTTGAACTGTGGTGTTGGAGAAGACTCTTGAGAGTCCCTTGGACTGCAAGGAGATCCAACCAGTCCATTCTGAAGGAGATCAACCCTGGGATTTCTTTGGAAAGAATGATGCTAAAGCTGAAACTCCAGTACTTTGGCCACCTCATGTGAAAAGTTGACTCATTGGAAAAGACTCTGATGCTGAGAAAGATTGAGAGCAGGAGGAGAAGGGGACGACAGAGAATGACATGGTTGGATGGCATCACCGACTCAATGAACATGAATTTGGGTGAACTCCAGGAGTTGGTGATGGACAGGGAGGCCTGGCGTGCTGTGGTTCATGGGGTCTCAAAGAGTTGGACACAACTGAGTGAGTGAACTGACTGACTGTCTTGATTTCCATTGCTTTGTAATACATTTGGAAATTGGGTAGTGTGAGTTTTCTACTTTTTCTTATTTTCCAGGATTGGAAATGTTTTCTTCATTCAACTTTAGAGTTAAGTGATTTTGGAAAAACTGGTGCTAGCTTTATGAAACCAGATTTAGTATAAGACTAGTTAACCATGTTAACTGAAAAAAGAGAAAAGAGCAGCCCATGTAACACTTGGTTTATTATTTTTTTAAGATTATCTTAACATTTTAACGAGATTTGAATACAAATATACATAGATCATATAGTTAAGTTACATTATTAACTTCTTTAGCATTTTGTGGAAATAATGTTTATACCTAATGTTTTATATAAAATAAAAATTTCACTATACTTACTATGTAAATTAGCCCCAAACAATAGGCTGTTACCTTTAGCTATAAACAGATATGACAAATTCAAGCTGATTTGGGAAATTATTTAATCAGTTAGAGACAAAATGTGTGCAAATGAAAATGAAATGTCATGTCTTACAAATCAATTTCAAGCTGAAATAATTTAACTTCTACATACAATTGGAGTTTTCCATACATATTAACAATGGAGTCAAAGCTACATTTTTCCCTTTATATCACTATGATGTTTTTCAAGGATATGTTAATATGAGTTACAGAAAATGAGACTGCATGTATAAAATTTACTAGAATGAAACTTAGAAGGAAAAAACAAGTTATACATTTTTTTCACTAGGTTTATTGTATATTTATATTTAATATATGGACTTTACATTTAAATGACATTTACAAAAAATAAAAGCTAATGTTTGTATGTTCCTCACAATGGGCTGGCCTTGTGCTTTATGTACTTTTTAATCTTTAAATTAGCCTATAAGGTAGGCACTTTCATTATCATACCAATTTTATTTATTTATTTATTTTTTTCATACCAGTTTTATAATAAAGAAACAGATGCTTAGAAAATTTAAATAACCTGCTTGTGATTATACTGCTGCTGCTACTGCTAAGTCACTTCAGTCGTGTCTGACTCTGTGTGACCCCATAGATGGCAGCCCACCAGGCTCCCCTGTCCCTGGGATTCTCCAGGCAAGAACACTGAAGTGAATTGCCATTTCCTTTTCCAATGCATGGAAGTGAAAAGTGAAAGGGAAGTCGCTCAGTCCTGTCGGACTCTTAGCGACCCCACGGACTGCAGTCTACCAGACTCCTCCGTCCATGGGATTTTCCAAGCAAGAGTACTGGAGTGGGGTGCCATCACCTTTTCCGGANGGGCTGGCCTTGTGCTTTATGTACTTTTTAATCTTTAAATTAGCCTATAAGGTAGGCACTTTCATTATCATACCAATTTTATTTATTTATTTATTTTTTTCATACCAGTTTTATAATAAAGAAACAGATGCTTAGAAAATTTAAATAACCTGCTTGTGATTATACTGCTGCTGCTGCTGCTAAGTCACTTCAGTCGTGTCTGATTCTGTGTGACCCCATAGATGGCAGCCCACCAGGCTCCCCCATCCCTGGGATTCTCCAGGCAAGAATACTGGAGTGGGTTGCCATTTCCTTCTCCAATGCATGAAAGAGAAAAGTGAAAGTGAAGTTGCTCAGTCTTTCTGACTGTTAGCGACCCCATGGACTGCAGCCCACCAGGCTACTCTGCCCATTGGATTCTCCAGGCAAGAGTACTGGGGTGGGGTGCCATTGCTAGTGATTGGTAAAGTTGAAATGAATCTGTCTTTCTGATTCTAAGACTCATATTCTTATAAGACATGCTGTAATACTCCTGCTGCCTCTCATAATATTCTCATATTTAACTAAATACTGGAGAACTGTATGACTAATAAAGAAAATACAAATAAAGCAAAAAACATTTCAGATTAGTACTGCTCTTTCAAATGGAAATTTTATATGACTTTTCCCAGTGTACATTTCAAAATCTCAACAGATGTTTGAACAAGATGTCTTGATTTAAACTTGCTCTAAAAATGTTGAGAAATTTGATGGGATTCAGTTCAGTTCAGTTCAGTCGCTTAGTCGTGTCCAACTCTTTGCAGTCCCATGAATCGCAGCACTCCAGGCCTCCCTATCCATCACCAACTCCCGGAGTTCACTCAGACTCACGTCCATCGAGTCAGTGATGCCATCCAGCCATCATCCTCTGTCGTCCCCTTCTCCTCCTGCCCCCAATCCCTCCCAGCATCAGAGTCTTTTCCAGTGAGTCAACTCTTCGCATGAGGTGGCCAAAATACTGGAGTTTCAGCTTCAGCATCATTCCTTCCAAAGAACACCCAGGGTTGATCTCCTTCAGAATGGACTGGTTGAATCTTCTTGTAGTCCAAGGGATTCTCAAGAGCCTTCTCCAACACCACAGTTCAAATGCATCAATTCTTCGGTGCTCAGCTTTCTTCACAGTCCAACTCTCACATCCATACATGACCACTGAAAATACCATAGCCTTGACTAGATGGACCTTTGTTAGCAAAGTAATGTCTCTGCTTTTCAACATGCTTTCTAGGTTGGTCATAACTTTTCTTCCAAAGAGGAAGTGTCTTTTAATTTCATGGCTGCAGTCACCATCTGCAGTGACCTTGGAGCCCCCCAAAATAAAGTCTGACACTGTTTCCACTGTTTCCCCATCAAAAATTAGTAGAAAACAATTGATTGTTCATTTAAGTCCAGAAACTTTTTTTAAAATAAAAATCTGGCTTAAAAAAGAGATAGCTTGAATTGACTTAGAAGAAGACTTCAGGCTTTCTTTTTAAAATTAATTCTTTATTTCACTGAAGTACAGTTGATTTACAATATTATATTAATTTCAGGTGTACAACATAATGATGTTGAATATTTTTGTAGCTTACACTCCATTTAAAGTTGGTGTAAAGTATAGGCTACATTCCCTATGCTGTACAATATATCCTTGTAGTTTATTTTTATGCATACTAGTGTACTTCTTTATCCCCTAACCTTATCATGCCCATGCCCTCTTCCCTCTCCCACTAATATCCATTAGTTAGATCTCTATATCTGTGAGTCAGAAGCAGACTGTTTCTTTGTTCTGGAAAAAAACTGCCATGGGCCATTTTGTTACACAAAGCTACCAAGGAAATTTGAGGAGTTTGGGAATCTGTGGCTCTAAGGGGCTAAACTGTCCTTTATGGTTTGTTTAAATCAAGAGTTGTCTAGGAATAGGTATATCTGCATTTCTGCAGAAAGTGTTTCCTTTGGAGAAGATTTATTTTTCTATATATGTCATCAAGCAGATCTATGCCTGCTAACTGGTTTGCTGCAATTATGTACTTGCTTTAGCAGCAGCTCACAGGCAATCTGCTCCTGAGGACAGGAAAAGTCAATTCACTGAACAAATACCTATAGAGCATCATTTGTGGATCAGATACTGTGGAAGGTGCAACAATACAGAAGGAAAAGTAATACAAAAATCCATGTAGCCTCTATTCTAGCAGAGGAAGGCAGATAACAGTGGTAAGCAAAATGTGCTGTGTATCAGATACTGAGAAGTGCTCTGGAGAAAAGTAAAGTGGAACAGAGAGTGGGGAATGTGTTGGATGGATGGACAATGCTGTTTACGTGGAACACACACGGAGCACACATGGATGCTCAGTCACGTCGACTCTTTGCAGCTATGGACTGTAGCCCACTTGGCTGCTCTGTGCATGTTGATTTCCCAGGCAAGAATCCTGGAGTGGGTTGCCATTTTCTACTCCAGGGGATCTTCCGGACACAGGGATCCAACCCACGTCTCTTGCGTCTCCTGCATTGACAGGTGGATTCTTTAGAACTAAATCACCTGGGAAGCCATTGTTTACATATTTATTTAGAAATTACTTTAAACTTACAGAAAAAAAAAGGATACAAGAAACTACTGTTTATACGAACCATTTCAGAGGAAGTGGCTATCACTCCTGAACAACTTTGTCCTACACAACCATAACAGAGCCATAAGAATTAGAATATTAGCATCCATCCTTTACTGTCATCTCATCTTGTGTCATCAGTTGTCCTCGTAATGTTCTTTATGCAACAGGACTCTATCGAGGATCACATATTACATTTGGTTGTCATGTTTTATAGTGTCCCTCAATCAAAAACAGTTTGTCATTGATGCGGGGAATCCTTTCACAATGTATATGTATATCAAATTATTATGTTGCACACTTTAAATATCTTAGAGTTTTATTTGTCAAGTATATTTCAATAAAGCTGGGGAAAAGCACAGTTTTTCGATGTTTCTTTGACTTTCAGCCTTGACACTTGTGAAGATTTCTGGCTGAACATTTTGTAGAATGTCCCTGTATATGGATTTATCTGATGATTCCTGATGATTAGATTCCAGTTATACATTTTTGGTAAAACGCAACATAAGTAAAGTTGTGTTCTTATTTTATCCTGTCAAGTGATAGGTGATTTCAGTTTGTCTCATAATTGATAACGTTAACTTGATCACTTCATTAAGAAGTCAGGCCGCACCACTGTAAAATTACTCTTTTTCCTCTTGTAATTAAAAAAGCATTTTATGGGCAGGTACTTTTAGAGTATGTAAATATCCCATTTTGCGTTGACTTTCATCCACGAGATTTAGCATCTGTCTATATTTCTTACTTGGTTACTACTATGATAGTCCATGAGTTTCACTACATTAGTCATCATTCTACTATAGAGAAAATCTTTCCCTTCTCTCCATTTATTTGTTATCTTAAAACTTTACATCATGGTGAACTTATGAATTTTGTTTTATTCATCAGGTTATATATTTTTAGCATTGCTATTTAATTTCTTGCTCAAATTTCCCCAAATCTGGCCAGTGGGGTCCCTTTCAAGCTGACATCCATGTCATTTTGACAAAACCTCATCTTTGAGCACTTTCTTTCTCTCTGGCATGTTAGATGCTTCAGGTTTATCTTGTCATTTCTCTGCCCTGCGCTGTAATCAATCACTTTCAAAGATCCCTGGACCCTGTAAGTGGAAAATGGCATTAAATATTTGGAAACTAAGATCTGAGTGCTAGATATGCTTGTGGCTAATAAGAGTTTGCTGCCTCTAGATCTTTTTAATGGACAGAGCTGAGGTTATATGTATGCTTATACATACATATACATATTTACATACATGTTTATTTCTATATCTAATATACTGAAAGCATGAGTTAATATTAGCTTCCAGCTCCAGTCCAATACCACAGTTCATTTTAGTTTTCTCCTTTTCCAAATTTGTAAATCCCTTCTCCCCCAGTAGAAACTTGGCTGACATTACCTTTAACATGTTTTTGTATTAGATCACTTCTTGCTGAACATAACCAGTTTCCTGATGTTGGTACCAGCCCTCACTTCCTCACGGCTCAACCTCTTCACTCTCTACTCATCCTTTCCTTTTTAGAGCTTGACATCTGACTTCAAGCTTCCTCTGACAATGGCCCATTCATTGATGCCCTCCTCATCCCATCGATTCTTATATATTGCACAGGTTTGCTGCCCCTTAACTCTACCCTGCATGAATATTTAATTTTCTGGGCTTTGGAGTAAATTATTTAGGAAGGCAGGAAGAATACTAGGTTACCATTTTTAATGGAATGATCAGGAAACACCTTGCTAAGAAGATTAAATTTGAGGGATGGTTTGAAGTTGGTGAGGGAGAGAGTCCTGTGGGTATTTGGAGAAGAGTATTCCATGCAGCAGTAGTAACATGTGCAAAGGCCCTGAGCCACAAAGATATCCTGTGAGTTAAAGGCAAGGAGGCCACCATCACTGAAGCAAATGAGCAAAGGAGCGAGTGATAAATCAGGTCAGAGAGGTATCAGGAGGCCAGATTCTGTAGGACCTTGTGAACCAATGCACAGTTTTGGCTCTTCTCTAAGTGAGCTGGAGTGCCATAGGAGGGCTTTGAGCAACACGGTAATGTATTTGACTTTGGTTTTAAAAGGTGACATTGGTTCACCTTTGTTGAGAATAAACTGTGTATGTAAGTGGTGATGAGGAGGTAGAGGGAAATGGAAGTTGAAAGCAAAGAAAACAGCCAAAAATACTCTTAGGATGATGAGAAGAGAAATTAGCTATGGAGGTCATGCAAAGTGGTCAGACTCTGGATATATTTTGAAGGGAAGGCTGTGGGATTTGTGATGGGTTTGATATAGAGCTTTGTATAAAAGATATATAGATAACAAATACTTAATTACTGAAATGAAAGCTTACGGGAGTCAGAGATGAGAGTTGGACTATAAAGAAAGCTGAGCGCCGAAGAATTGATGCTTTTGAACTGTGGTGTTTGAGGGGACTGTTGAGAGTCCCTTGGACTGCAAGGAGATGCAACCAGTCCATCCTAAAGGAGATCAGTCTTGTGTGTTTATTGGAAGAACTGATGTTGAAGCTGAAACTCCAATACTTTGGCCACCCGATGCAAAGAGCTGACTCATTTGAAAAGACCCTGATGCTGGGAAAAATCGAAGGTGGGAGGAGAAGGAGACGACAGAGGATGAGATGGTTGGATGGCATCACCAACTCAATGGGCATGAGTTTGAGTAAACTCTGGGAGTTAGTTATGGACAGGGAGGCCTGGAGTGCTGCAGTCCATGGGGTCGCAAAGAGTCGGCCACGACTGAGTGACTGAACTGAACTGAACTGTACTGAAAATGTTTTAGTTTATTTTCTCTTTCATGAAAAATCTGCACAATCACCACGGTTACAGTCATTACAGAATCTTTACTCTTTCTGTTGTCCAATCTCCAGCTCACATTTTGCCAGCACCAACATTCGCCTTTGCAGTCCCTCTGACTTTCTGCATTCTGTTCTTGCGTTTCTTCACTGTTTTCTTGAGCTCTTTTTCTTCTCATGTAGGCCATGTCTTGCAAGCCTGTGTTTGGGCTCATTCTTCTTTGCATAATCCAAGGAATGGTAAATCATGCCAAAGCCAGTTGTCTTGCCACCACCAAAACGGGTTCTGAATCCAAATACAAAGATGACATCTGGTGTGGTCTTGTACATTTTGGCCAGTTTTTCCTGAATTTCTGTTTTATGTACTGTTGCCTTTCCAGGATGAAAAACATCAATGATCAATTTTTTCTGCTGAAGCAGTTGGTTGGTCATGAACTTCCTGGTCCGGATAGTTACAGTGTCTTTCATGATGGCAGCCGATCTTCAAGCAGCCAGAGAGGAAAAGAGCAGAGTCAGGGATTTTTGTTTTTGATCAGTTTTCCTTATTGTTATAGCCTCAGCTCCTAGAACTATACTTGGCATGTATCAAATATTCAACAAATAATTGTTGAATGAAAAAAAAAAAGGAAACAGGAATCCTATCTTCGTACTTTTTGAGGAATTTGCATTTTTCCTTTAATGGGGTGTGTGAAAATTACCACTAAAAAATATTGGGAAACCTGTTCAGTTCAGTCGCTCAGTCGTGTCTGACTCTTTGCGACCCCATGAATCTCAGCATGCCAGGCCTCCCTGTTCATCGCCATCTCCTGGAGTTTACTCAGACTCACGTCCATCGAGTCCATGATGCCATCCAGCCATCTCATCCTCTGTTGTCCTCGTCTCCTCCTGCCCTCAATCCCTCCCAGCATCAGAGTCTTTTCCAATGAGTCAACTCTTCACACGAGGTGGCCAAAGTACTGGAGTTTCAGCTTTAGCATCCTTCCTTCCAAAGAAATCCCAGGGCTGATCTCCTTCAGAATGGACTGGTTGAATCTTCTTGCAGTCCAAGGGATTCTCAAGAGTCTTCTCCAACACCACAGTTCAAAAGAATCAATTCTTCAACACTCAGCCTTCTTCACAGTCCAACTCTCACATCCATACATGACCACAGGAAAAACCATAGCCTTGACTAGGTGGACCTTAGTCGGCAAAGTAATGTCTCTGCTTTTGAATATGCTCTCTAGGTTGGTCATAACTTTTCTTCCAAGGAGTAAACGTCTTCTAATTTCATGGCTGTCTCTGGTTCCTCTGCGTTTTCTAAAACCAGCTTGAACATCAGGGAGTTCACGGTTCACGTATTGCTGAAATCTGTATTTAGTCAACTGATAAAATGTGACATGAGTATAATGAAAAGGACTCAAGAGGGCCAATGAAATTATACTTTCAAATACTTACTGTTACTGAAAATATCTTCTAGAAACCAAAACAAGGAAAACTGAAATGTTCGGATTGTGTTCAGTAGTTCACTTTAGGGTAGCAGTTCTCACTGTGCATATGTGAATTATTGTGTACATGGATGAGTGGCAAGAAATTTACTACCTACAGTGAGAAAGAGCCAAAATTTGAGTAGGATTTTCTGAAATAATAAAATAAGAGCACATATGATGATCATTTTTATTATAATAGATCGTCCCTTTTTTTGAACCAAAGAAAGCAGCACATTTGCAGCAAGCATGCTGGAAAATATACATGACCTGCAGTCTCTCATTTATCCCACACCCACAGTGTAGATTGGTACAAACTTTCTAGAAAGATATTGACAGTATATACTGTCAATATATACTTAAGACAAATCTTAAGTATATATATTCAGTTCAGTTCAGTCGCTTAGTCATGTCTGACTCTTTGTGACCCCATGAATCGCAGCACGCCAAGCCTCCCTGTCCATCACCAACTCCTGGAGTTCACTCAGACTCACATCCATCGAGTCAATGATGCCATCCAGCCATCTCATCCTGTGTCCTCACCTTCTCCTCCTGCCCCCAATCCCTCCCAGCATCAGAGTCTTTTCCAATGAGTCAACTCTTCGCATGAGGTGGCCAAAGTACTGGAGTTTCAGCTTTAGCATCAGTCCTTCCAAAGAAATCCCAGGGCTGATCTGCATCAGAATGGACTGGTTGGATCTCCTTGCAGTCCCAGGGACTCTCAAGAGTTTTCTCCAACACCACAGTGCAAAAGCATCAATTCTGTGGTGCTCAGCTTTCTTCACAGTCCAACTCTCATTTATATATATATATATATATATATATATATATGAAATATATACTTAATTGGAAATCTTAAACATGTGTGATAGTTGGCGATTCCTACTCCATATCCCCCTTAGGGTTGTTTTCATACATGGGTTGGTCTATTTCACCAAAGTGGCTACACAAAAGGTGGCATTTAGTTTAAAAAGTTTATATAATTCATGTAAATTTGTCAAGCTTCCACAGACTGAAAGTAGTGGAACATCTGGTCACTCACTTTTAAAGTTGTTCCCATATACATTTTTGAAAAACTTAATGAGCTTAATTGGCCAAAAGGATTGTCTTTCCCAGGGATCCTCTAGGCAGAAGAGGGCAACCAAAGAATGTGACTGACCCTCTGGTTTATCTTGCCACTAACATTTTATTCCACCCACATTCCTACTATCCATGTCCTTGGCTATGATAATGGCATTATCATCACTATGATAACTGGCACAGGCCACAGAAGTTCTGTTTGGAGATCTAACTCTTTTAGCCTTATAGCCACGCATGCAGCTTTTATGATTACAAAATGTTACATATGCTTATAGATAATACAAAAACTAACCACCAATTAACATTTCAGACCATTTCTTTCTCTGTTTTCTCTGGGTTCTTGCTGTAATTCTTTTTTTTTAATGTTTAGCTATTGCACTTAATATTGCATGTTCTTTGTACTTTTGGTCTTTATAAAACACAATTTTAAATAACCACAATATATAACATTATGTTACCAAATTTATCTAAGTAATCCCTGAAGAAGTGGGGCTGCTTGGAATTTAAGTTGCTTTTTGGTCACTTTTTCCTTTTTCTGTGTTCCTAATGCTGGGATTTCAGTTGAACAAGTGAGGGGATGAAAAAGTTGGACTTTAGAAAAGAACCATTAATGGGTATCAGATTGGAGCAAATAAACTGACATATAAAAGTATTTATTGCATGTTTAGGTAACTAGTCCCATTATAGCTCTAACTTTCGTGTTCTGACTCAGGCCTGGAGGGGGAGGAATCACAGGGCGGTGGCTCCAGCTACACATCAGGTTTGTTTGTTTTTCCTCCGGGTTGTATCCCCCTGAGTAATTAAATTCAACAAAAATTTGCCTTTCTTGTTTCAAATCCTGTCATGCTACTAATGGCTACTAGAGGGCAGCAGAAGCCAGAAACTGGCAGGAAAGCAGTAACCTGGATACACTGAAGAGGCTCTGCCCAGACCTGAGAACCATCTGTTCTGGGTTGAGACAGAAAATCGGGTTCAAAGAGTCTGCATTAAAGGCCTCTTCAGTTACTTGAGAAGAAAACAAAATAAAGGAATAAGAGGAGTGCCAAAACTTAAACGTTTTGGAGGACTGAAGCAAACAGATGGAGACTAGCAGGAATCCCCAAGGGTAAGCCAAAAGCCATGGTGACCAGGTCACTCATTCGAAGGCGAGAGTAGAGGTAAAGCTGTGGTTAGGTCTGAAGTGCCGGGACCAGAGAAGCAAGGCATCTGAACGGAACTGGGGATGTCAGAGGGCTATGATGACATGACATCACCCGAGCAGACCCTCCACTGAAGAGCCCACAGGCGAGGGCAGCAGCTGAGCAAATGTTAAGGCAGAACAATCCCAAGAAGTTATCTCTTTTTTTTTTTTTTTAAATATTAAAATATTTATTGCAGTCCACGTAGAACACAACGTCCTATAGTGAGTAAAAATGTAGCTTTAACTTCAACACGAGAAATCTGCAAAGTTCATCATACAATCCGATTTCTCATTTGACATAAAGATTTGTTCAAGGTACATTTCTAACCATAACCTCAAAAAACCCCAAAAAGACAATTGTTCCATAGAGTGGAACCCACCCCTAGGAATCTATCTCTGTCTCTACATCTCATCTGTCGATCTTTCTTTCTCCACCACCACCCATCCACCTGTCTCTCATTTCATTTTTCTTTAAGAAGTTATCTCTTGAGAGATAACGTGTTAATAAAATGGTTTCTAACTAATGGTAGTAGAAAGAACATTGGGCAGGAATTGAGATCTGGATTTAAGATCTAGCCATCAACTAGTTATAGGACTCTAAAAAAGTGTCTTACATTTCTTTGGCTTCTGGGTTATCATGGACAAACTGGGGGGTTGGACTGGATGAATTCTATGATACCTAAGATATTTGAAATTCTAGGGATGAATTGATAGGTCATCAAAGCCATCACCCAGTTACACTGTGTTGCTAGGCTGAGATAACAGTCCAGCATTCATCTTTCCTGAGTCTCTACAAACTGTCCTCACACAGCTAGCCAGACTGTTACAGTTCCACCGGTTTTCATTTGTGCTTCTGTGAAGACAGAGCCAGACTACTTGATGTTTCATACTGTGTACTTGTGTAAAAGAAAGAAGGACCAAGCTTTCCCAGGATTTGATAATCCTGTTTCAAATACACTGGTGTGTGTCTTTGGGAAATCTTAAAAACAAAACAAAATGCAAAAGAATGCACATAAACTCACTGTTGCAGTTCAAACTCTGTAGTTGCTGACATTTGTGTTTGAGTTAGGGCGACTTTAAAGGATCTTTAAGATATTTTAGACTTTTCTAATCAGAGCTTATATTTTGAATTCTAAAGTACTAGATAATGATAAGCACATTGTCAAAATGTTCATCAGTTCCTTAACTATCACTGTAGGATTACAAACAACATTTTTAGTTTTAAATCTTTAAAATGGACATTATTGCTGTTTGAACTTTATACATTTATGGAAGAATTTAGTAAGTAGATAATTCTAAAGAGGCTGGTTTATAGCTGTCAGACTATAAGCATTTTTGAAAACATACTCTTGTGAATAGACATGGAAGAATGTGGACATTTAAAATCTTCAAACAACCTTAAGTCTGCTTTAAATAAAATCTGATCTGCTTTTAAATCTAATTTATATAAAGAATTAAAATATATTAAAAATGATGCATAGTTATATTGATTTTTGAAGTAGGTAGATATCATAGACATTGTCTGGCACAAGTGGTTCTTGACCTTTTCACTGCTAAAGGCGCTTTTAATTAATTTTTCTCCAGTGATTCAACATTTTGAAAATTTTGTCTATTTTTCCTCACCAAGAGCACTCCTTAAATGATAATTAGGTTTTTCATTTTAAATTAATCTGAACACATATAACTACTGATCTCTTTAGCATGAGTTCGGCATTGACACCATCCTGGGATAATGAAATTCTACCATGTAAAAAAACTCTAGTATTTAGTGCAGACTTACTGTGAGAAATACACTAATTCTTTTATAGTTTTGAAAATTTGAAAATAGTTCCAAAACTCTGGGGAACTACTTCTTTTCCCTACCTCTCTCAGTTTACAGATATGTAACTCAGTCACTTGTTTAGTTATGCTGATACAAGTCTAGTGCTCTAACTACAATACTGAGTGTTTCCCCTTCTTTAGGATTAATCATTACAATTTATGGTAATGAATGTAGTTAAGTTCATACTTCTCACAAAAAAGTGAATCTAGAAATTTGGATTGGTTGATATTCTTTCTTTCTTTTTTTCTCAGATGACAAGTGAAACAAATTTAAATTTAGGAGGCATCCCAGATAGCAGATTTAAGGAACTAAATTCTAGACATTTCTTGGAATATAAGTTCCAAGATATTGTCCCTTACTATTGTTTTTCCTTCTGGAATCCTTCAAGAGTTGAGATATTATTTTGTTTTGACAGCATGTTGATGTGACTAATTTCATTACTTAAAATTTATTGCATACTAACTTAGTTGCAAAAGAGAAAAACTTTAAATCCTGACCCCAAAGAAGCCAAACAATGATACTGTATTTGCGAGTATGTGTCTTTGTGATTGCTGATTACAGGATCAGTCTTTCTTTTCCTGTCCATAAGCATGTTAACACATGTATAGTTTTCTAGAAGTAATAATGAAGACAGAGTACTCCTGAAACGTCAAAGTATAGGTTACCTATACTTTCTACTCAAGGAACTAGCTTGAATTCTTCCTCTCTCCCGCTCTCTCTATATATGGCCAAAGCTATCTTTTGACATTTCCTTCTGTGATGCCTACAGTTCAGTTCATTCAGTCACTCAGTCATGTCCGACTCCTTGCGACCCCATGAATTGCAGCACACCAGGCCTCCCTGTCCATCACCAACTCCCGGAGTTCACTCAGACTCACGTCCATAGAGTCCGTGATGCCATCTAGCCATCTCATCCTCTATCGTCCCCTTCTCCTCCTGCCCCCAAACCCTCCCATTATCAAAGTCTTTTCCAATGAGTCAACTCTTCACATGAGGTGGCCAAAGTACTGGAGTTTCAGCTTTAGCATCATTCCCTCCAAAGAAATCCCAGGGCTGATCTCCTTCAGAATGGACTGGTTGGAATCTCCTTGCAGTCCCAGGGACTCTCAAGAGTCTTCTCCAACACCACAGTTCAAAAGAATCATGTCAACTCTTCGCATGAGGTGGCCAAAGCACTGGAGTTTCAGCTTTAGCATCATTCCTTCCAAAGAATATGAATAAAACATAGATCAATGTTTAGTACATTCAGACAGTGTTAGCTCTAATTATTTTTGCCATTTATTTAAAAATTGGAGTAAGATCTTCCCAATCCTAGATTGTTGTCAGGATTAAATGATTCACGTTTATAGTAACTGGTCAACATCCACTATGTATATACTTTCTTTGTGGAATTGTTGTGAAAATAGGTACTACTTTAAATATTTGATAAAGTTCGCTTGTGAAGCTATCTGGGTCTGAACTTTTGTTGTGGATAATCTTTAAATTACTAATTCAATCTCTACTTTTCGTATGCCTATTTAGTTTTATATTCCTCCTTGGATCAGTTTCAGCATTTTGTGTCTTTCTAAATATTTGCTATTTTCATCAAATGCTCCTAATTTGTTTCTATGTATCATTAGTGTTCACTCAATCCTTTTATTTCTGTAAATCATATTGTAATGTCCTCCTTTATTTCTAATTTAGTAATTAGAATCATTTTTTTACTTAGTTTCCCTAAGCTTTGTCAATTTTACTGATCTTTCAAAGAACCATTTTTAATTTTTCTATTTGTTCTATCATCCATTTTATTAGTTTTGATCTAATTATTATTTTTTTCCTTGTGCTTGCTTTAGATTTAGTTATTTTTTATACTGTCTTAAGGTAAAAGCTAGGTGTTCAATCTGAGGTATAAATTTTAAAGTAAGCATTTGTAACTATAAATTTCTCTAAGCACTGGCTTCGTTGCATTTCATGAGTTTACATCTTTATTTGTATTCATCTCAAAATATTTTTGAATTCCTGTTGCAGTTTTTTATTTAACACATTGATTTTTCTATTTCATTTATTTCTACACTAATTCTTATTTTGTTCCTTTTCCTTGCTTTTAGGTTTAATGTCTTTTTTCAGTGTGTTAAGATAAATATTGAACTGTTTACTTGATCTTCTATAATGTGAACATATACAGCTCTAAGATTCCTTTAAGCACTAATTTAGCTGTATCCTATAAGTTTTGTTATTTTGTGTCTTTAGTTTCATTTATCTCAATATATTGACTAATTTTTGATTTCTTATTTGACTCATTGACTATTAAAAACTGTCATTCAATTTTCACATACTTGCAAATTAACCAGACTTTTTTTTTTTTTTTTTTCTGTTGTTAACCTCTAATTCAAATCCACTGTGATTGGGGAAAATACTTTGTACACTTTGAATACTTTTAAATTTACTAAGGCTTCTTTTATGGACTAATGTATGACTTAGCCTGGCACATGATCTATGTGCACTACCAAAGTGTTTATTCTGCTGTTTTTAGGAGTGGAGTGTTCTTTAAATGCCTGCTAAGTCTAGTTGGTTTATGATGTTGTTTAAGACTTGCATTTCCTGATTGATTTTCTGCCTAGTTATTCTATCCATTCCTGAATTTCAGATTTTGAAGATTTCAAATGTTATTGGTGAAATGTTTATTTCTCATTTTGTTCTGTCAGGTTTACTTGATATTCTTGGCCTCTGCTGTTAGATAAATATCTATTTTAAACTACTTTATCTTTTTATTTATTTATTTTTTTTACACGAACTCCCAAACATGAACCCCCCTCCTATCATAATGATGGATTTATACATTTATTACTGTAAAACACTATTCTTACCTCTGTAACAAATTATTAAAGCCTATTTTATCTGATATTAATATAGTTGCTCCAGTCTTCTTAATATTGCTATTTACATGATATATATTTTTACATTCTTTTCATTTCAACCTTCTGTGTCTTTGAAACAAAAAAGTTTCTCTTGTGGATAGCACATAGTTGTATCTGGTTGTGTGTGTGTGTGTGTTTTCTTTATTTTTGATACTATCTGACCATCTCTGCCTTTTGATTGGATTGCTTATTCACATTAATACTATATTATTATTGATAAACTCTGTGGCTGTATGTCTTTGATGGTTGGCTATATGTCTACCATTTTACTTTTGTGCTTTGTCTCATGCATTTCCCCCTCTATTCCTGTTTATTACTTTCTTTTGTATTAGGTGAATATTTTCTAGTGTAATAATTCTTTTAAAACTTTTTCACTATGTATTTTTAGTCCCTATTCTTGTCATTCTAGTTCTTACTATATAATGTTTCAGAATATATTTCAGATTTATATTAACTAATTCCAGTGATGTATATAAACATTGTTTCTCTATAGTTGTATTCACTTGTCCTCTTTTTTACTATTATACCTATTATATCTATATATATATTACAGAAAACATATTGTTACAGTTATTTTATCAGGTTTGGCATAAAGTTATACAAAGAAAGAACATCTATATTTATAGAATTTTTATACTAATCCTTTTATAGTAATCTTCTACCATTAATGATTCTCCATTTGTTTTTGTGAATTCATGTTATCTTGGCATCACTTCCTTACTTTGCTCCCAAAGGCCTCTTTTATGCTTTCGTGAAGTATATTATATCTCTCTGTTATTAGTCTAAGAATGGAAACATGTACATATGCAATCATATATACATATGAATATATGTATATATGTGTACGCTTATATCTATTTTAAAAATCAGTTAAGGGAGGAGAGAGAAAAACATACATTTATCTTGTGTTTTATAATTATATTTACTGATTTTTTGTTTTTCCTATAGATTTGGTTTATAATCTGGGATCACATAAAACCTGAAGAACTTCTTTCAGTAAGCTCTTCTTTTGTAAGGTGGATCAGCTAATAAAATTTTTTTTTCTTAATATGGGAATGTGTTTATTTCACCTTCATTTTTGAAAGATAGTTTTTCTGGTATAAGATTCTGTGTCTGTTTTATTTCTTTCATGATTTTAAACACCATCTCACTGTCTTCCAACCTACACTATTTCTGATAAGAAGCTAGCTGTTCTAATGGTTCTAATCTAATTGGTGTTCCTTTTTGCATGTTAAGTAATTTTCTTGCTGCTTTCAAGAGGCTATTCTTTTTAAGTTTTTAGATATTTTTTTACTCCGATGTATCTGTGTGAATTTATTTATTTTATGTTTGCTCTAGTTGGAGTTTATTGAGCTTTTTGTATTGTAGATATATTAAATTAATCTTATAAAGTCAAATTTGTGAATTTGTTTCAGCTATTTTTTCAAACACTAGTTTCTACTTCATATTTTCTCTTTTCATCATGGTACTGCCACTGGTATGTTGTGCAGATTAGTATTGTTCAGTTGCTAAGTCATGTCCAGCTCTTTGCTACCCCATGGAGTACAGCACACCAGGCTTTCCTGTCCTTCACTGTCTCTCTGAGTGTGCTCAAACTCCTGTCCATTGAGTCAGTGATGCCATCCAACCATCTCATCCTCTGTCTCCCTCTTCTCTCAGTCTTTCCAAGCATCAGGATCTTTATGACAACCAGTGAGTCAGCTCTTCACATCAGGTGGCCAAAGTATTGGAGTTTCAGCATCAGTTCTTCCAATGAATATTCAGACTTTATTTCCTTTAGGATTGACTGGTTTGATCTCGTTGCAGTCCAAGGGACTCTCAATGATCTTCTCACAACAACACAATTAGAAAGCATCAATTCTTAGGCACTTAGCCTTCTTTATGGTCCTACTCTCACTTCTGTACATGACTACTGGAAAAACCATAGCTTTGACTATACAGACCTTTATCAGTGAAGTGATGTCTCTGCTTTTTTTTATTAAGTAAATTTATTTATTTTAATTGGAAGTTAATTACTTTACAAGATTGTATTGATTTTGCCATACATCAACATGAATCTGCCAGAGGTATACATGTGTTCCCCATCCTGAATCCCCCTCCCTCCTCCCTCCCCGTACCATCCCTCTGAGTCTTCTCAGTGCACCAGCCCCAAGTATCCAGTATCATGCATCGACCCTGGACTGGCTATTCATTTCATATGTGATATTATACATGTTTCAATGCCGTTCTCCCAAATCATCCCACACTCGCCCTTTCCCACAGAGTCCAAAAGACTGTTCTATACATCTATGTCTCTTTTGCTGTCTCGCATACAGGGTTATCATTATCATCTTTCTAAATTCCATATATATGCATTACTATACTGTATTGGTGTTTTTCTTTCTGGCTTGCTTCACTCTGTATAATAGGCTCCAGTTTCATCCATTTCATTAGAACGATTCAAATGTATTCTTTTTAATGGCTGAGTAATACTCGATTGTGTAGATGTACCACAGCTCTCTTATCCATTCATCTGCTGATGGACATCTAGGTTGCTTCCATGTCCTGGTTATTATAAACAGTGCTGTGATGAACATTGGGGTACACGTGTCTCTTTCAATTCTGGTTTCCTCGGTGTTTATGCCCAGCAGTGGGATTGCTGGATCATAAGGCAGTTCTGTTTCCAGTTTTTTAAGGAATCTCCACACTGTTCTCCATAGTGGCTGTACTAGTTTGCCTTCCCTCCAACAGTTTAAGAGAGTTCCCTTTTCTCCACACCCTCTCCAGCATTTATTGTTTGTAGACTTTTGGATAGCAGCCATTCTGACTGGTGTAAAATGGTATCTCATTGTGGTTTTTATTTGCATTTCTCTGATAATGAGTGATGTTGAGCATCTTTTCATGTGTTTGTTAGCCATCTATGTGTCTTCTTTCGAGAAATATCTATTTAGTTCTTTGGCCCATTTTTTGATTGGGTCGTTTATTTTTCTGGAATTGAGATGCAGGAGTTGCTTGTATATTTTTGAGATTAGTTGTTTGTCAGTTGCTTCATTTGCTATAATTTTCTCCCATTCTGAAGGCTGTCTTTTCACCTTGCTTATAGTTTCCTTTGTTGTGCAGAAGCTTAAATGCATAGAGTATTATCTGTATCACATTAGAAATACAAAGTATGGATTTTGAAATTCTCAGCATATATACAAATATAATGAATCCAGAAGAATATAAGTGTCACAAAGACTATCACAGATTAGTGGACCTACTATAGCTAGCTGTGTCTAATGTANTTCTGACTGGTGTGAAGTGGTATCTCATTGTGGTCTTGATTTGCATTTCTCTGATAATGAGTGACGTTGAGCATCTTTTCATGTGTTTGTTAGCCATCCGTATGTCTTCTTTGGAGAAATGTCTATTTAGTTCTTTGGCCCATTTTTTGATTGGGTCGTTTATTTTTCTGGAATTGAGATGCAGGAGTTGCTTGTATATTTTTGAGATTAGTTGTTTGTCAGTTGCTTCATTTGCTATAATTTTCTCCCATTCTGAAGGCTGTCTTTTCACCTTGCTTATAGTTTCCTTTGTTGTGCAGAAGCTTAAATGCATAGAGTATTATCTGTATCACATTAGAAATACAAAGTATGGATTTTGAAATTCTCAGCATATATACAAATATAATGAATCCAGAAGAATATAAGTGTCACAAAGACTATCACAGATTAGTGGACCTACTATAGCTAGCTGTGTCTAATGTAAAGGAGAAAATCTGAGGCAAGAAATTAAAATAGGATCAAAAAGTGACAGTAGATCTTGAAGAAGCAATGAACAGTCTTTAAAAATTAAACCTCAGAAATATTAATGGGCGACTTAACGGCACACAAAAAATACTCGACTCTTCAACAGCATCTAAGGAATTATTATACATGAAAATACTGCTATATTATTTAAAAAGCTAAAGAGGTCTTAAAATCTTATTGAGTTACAATTGACATATAATAACACTGTGTAAGTTTAAGATGTACCATGTGTTGATTTGGTACATATATTAATATATTGCAGTATGATTCCCACCACATTATTAGCTAACACCTCTATCACATAATTATCATCTGTTTTTCATAGAGGGGAACAATTAAAATCTATTCTCTTAGTGACTTTCAAGTACACAATATAGTGTTAACTCTGATCGCCATGCTGAGCATTAGATCCTGAGAACTTAATCATCTTCTAGTTAGAAGTTTGTACCCTTTGACCAGCAGTTCCCCTTTCCTCTATCCCTCAACCTCTCATAACCATCATTCTACTCTCTGTGTATATAAGTTAAGCATTTTTAGTTTCCATGTATTAAGTGACATCATACTGTGTTTGTCTTTCTCTGTATGACTTATCTCCATTAGCATAATGCCCTCCACATCTATCTTTGTTCTCACAAATGGCAGGATTTCCTTCTTTCTCATGGCTGAATGATAATCTAATATTTGTGTGTGTATGTACACCACAACTTTTTTAATACATTCATCTATTGACAAAACTCATGTTTCTGTATTTTGGTTATTATAAATAAGCTGCAGAGTGGGAGGAGATATGAATTTAGTACTGGTGGCATTGGGGTTTCCCATAAACCTTGTTCTAGGGGGTTTCCTGTGGACCTTGTTCTAGAAACCTTACAGTGAGGTCCTTGCAGAGGCTTATGAACAGGCTTCTTGCTGAAGTCGTGAGCACAATCAGCAGGAATGATGTTCTTTTAATCCCCTTTGATATTTATTTTACCTCTTTCCTGATGGCCCTTTTCCCAGTCATGGAAAGGGAAAGTGAAAGTCACTCAGTCGTGTCCAACTCTTTGCAACCCCATGGACTATACAGTCCATGGAATTCTCCAGGCCAGAATACCAGAGTGGGTAGCCTTTCCCTTCTTCAGGGGATCCTTCCAACCAGCGGAACGAACCCAGGTCTCCCTTATTGCAGGCAGATTCTTTACCAGCTGAGCCACAAGGGAAGCACCCCCAGTCATGGAGGTCCTCACATTAATACTGTGGGTGGAGTTAATACTGCTGGGTTCCATTCAGCTGGGATAGCCTGACACTCACTCCTTGCTCTCCTTTTCCCCAGTGGGAGAGGGGCCATTGCTGGATAGTTCAGTCCCATGCAGAGTTGAGTTGTGGAGGGGCGGTTTTGGCAAAGTTCTTTTTCTGTATGTTTTGCATCCAAAATAATTCAAATTATATATATATATATATATATATATATATATAATATAAATTACATATATTTTGCTTCAGTGACATGGATTCCAATAGAATTTCCTCTTGAGAAGTCTGGAATTCTGAAAATTCTCTCTTCTGTGGTATCTTTCCAGGTCAGCACACTCCGTGATTTTTCCTAACCATAGCAAAAGAGGTTGTGGCAAGTTAGTTGGCTGTGCTGATTCTGCAGCCCATACCTAGGTCTGTCCATTTCCTCGGCCCTTTGGCACATGGCGCTGAAACCCCCAACTCCAACAGAGGCACTCTTGTTTGTAAATGGATGTCTAATTTGTTGTTAAAAATGAGAGATAAAAGAATGAATATTGTATACAACCATGGTGCTGATGTCGCTTTTTTTCTTTCTTTAAACATGTTTTACTTTGGTTCTTTAAACATAATTATAATGACTGCTTTTTAGTCTTTGTTAAATTTGACTTCAGGACCTTCCCAAAGGGTATTTTCTGTTGCCTTGTTTTGTTTTACTGTGTGGGAGTTATACTTTTCTATTTCTTTCCAGGTCTTTGAATTTTCAAAACCTGGACATCTTAAGTAATATAGCAATTCTGGATAGTGATTCTTTACACTCAGGGATTTGTTTTTGTTCTTGGTTGATGGTTCAACTTTTATAAAAAGTCTAACATTCAGACAATGCTCACATGTCATATGAAGTTTTCTTCTTTATTGGAAGAAACCATAGACTCATTTTATAACAGTATGGCAAAATACACAGCACAAACATGAATAACATATAATATGTTTTACTTAGAAGCTTAAGTAAATGTGAAATAATAAGCAGTAGTGTAAGAGGTGATTAATGAAATAACTCTGAAGAATATAATAAATTTTAGACATTATTTCATTATTTTTGTATGTAATGCATTATTGCAATTCATATTGAGCAGATAACATTTTTGTTAATTATGTGAATTTCCCAACAGCACATATTTCTATATCTGTAGATATTTGGAATTCTTTTTGGCCCAGGGAGTGACACATCTGTAGAAAGATAATGCACGTATTTTAGGACTACTTACAAAGACTAAATCCAGATAAACTCTATTGTGGGGAGATAGCATTCAATAATTTTTCAATTGTGTATAGGAAGCAAGGGGTTGTAATATACTATACTCTGGACAAAATTTAGATTTCAAAGTTTTCTATATTCCCTGTTATGTACTTTATATTTAGAGTAAATAATACATAAAATACCTTTTGACACCACTGATTTTTAGAATGTAGAATGAAAGCCAAATGATATCTTCTTAGTTTCAATGAGATTTGGGAGTATATTGAAAAACATTTAATCTCAAATCTGAAGCTTTTGTCAAATACTCAATGGTCAGATATTCATGTCACTAAAGTTTCAACTAGAGGCTATATGTAGTGGTTTTTTAGACACTTTTGATTCTGTTAATAGTAATATACATTTCAGATTGCAAACCAAATTATACCTTTAAAAGTATCTAATTTTAAATTTATTTATTCAGTACTGATTTGTTACATTCTTTTTAAAAATTAATGTCATAAGAACAAATACAAGGAAAATCTACATACATAATTTTCTGAAATGCACCAAAGGGTTTTTAAAGTTATTTGAAGAAAAGATAGCTTATGGTATTCATGAAAATACATTATTGATGCTAAGAATTTAGAGTCTCTTGATAATCGACCCTAACTTTTTCACTGTAGAAAATTCTAGAAAATGAAGGAAGTCAATCTGTCTCTTATACACATCTAGATGTGTATAAGAGACAGAAAGAAGGCAGAGCNGACTGCAGCCTACCAGGATCCTCCATCCATGGGATTTTCCAGGCAAGAGTACTGGAGTAGGGTGTCATTGCCTCCTCCGTCTGCATTATTGCTGTCTCTTATACACATCTAAATATCACAATTGGCCTCTATACGTTCTTAAGTTGATTTTAATGTTTATTTTTTCATATTGAGTATAGCAATATAATCTTTATTTTTTTATGACTAAAATTCTTTAATTGAAATTTAGTTGGTTTACAATGTTGCATTAGTTTCAGGTGTACAGCAAAATGATTCAGTTTTACATTATATAAATACATACACACATATCATCTTTTCCAGATTATTTTCCCTTATAGATTATTGAAGATATAGCAATGTAATCTTTAAATGAAGTTTATGACAAAATTTTAACATAGCCTTTTCAGTGCTCTAAATGACATATATAATTTGAAAAGTAATAATAACCTAACTTCTGCAACTATATAAAAATTTACAATTAAAATATACTGTGCATAGTAATAAGAGAATATTGATTGGGCATTGATGTATGTGTAAATGAAAACTTTCCTAAAACTCGGTGTTGCTCCTATTAATGTATCACAACATTTTTGTGGCAATAATTTACCAGGTATATTTCCAAACACTTATCACTGTGGGTATATTTAACTAAGCCAATATTAGTAGACAGAAGAGAAGATAGTCTCTCAAAACTTAAATTTCCTAAAACCGATTTAAGTATTATAAAATTGTAAGAAACATAAATCACAGTAGTGATCATTACTTTAAAAAATGAGACATTAGAGCAATAAGTAAGAAAATACAACTTGAATATTTTGCTTGAGGAAAGAGTAACTTTTTCTGTTAAGCTCATGGCATCCTTGCTTTTCTTCCACAGTACATTTGCAGGCTTGAAAGGAGGGTTTGTTGGGGACTTTCTATAAATAGAAAAATGAAATTCCCACTTACAAGGGTCGTAACCTAGGCTCTGGATTATTGCAGGGTAAAGTTTTAAGCCCAGTGGCACAGGTAATTATTGAACCCTAGGCAAGTCATTTTATCTCCCAGAACCTTCCTCTCTTTTCCTATAAAATATGGAAAATAAGACTGTTTATCTCAGAGTAGTACATACAGAAATACTAAATAAGAAACTATCAACACATTTACCACTGGCACAACATAAATGCTCAATAAAAGTAACTCTTTAAAAAAAAAAGTGGTCATTTATAAAACATTTAAAGGTGGCTGTTAGGCATCATGCAGCCCATACTCAGGAAGAAAGGTGTTGAGAATGAAAACTTGATCTGCCACAGAAATTTGGAGGCCCATACAGAGTTCAGGAATAGATTGTAAACTATAAGATATTAGGGGAGTGAGATCTTTACAATCCTAGGTGTGACACATTAACCAGTAACACCAGCATCACCTGGGAGCTTGCAGTAATGCAGGCTGTCAGGTTCCAATCCAGACTTAATGAGTCTGAATCTATGTAAGTAACTAGATCCCTAAGATATTCATATACATACTAGAGTTTGAGGAGCACTGAAATAGAGACTTCTGACACTAAGCAGACACCACACTTAGAGAAAATCTGTCTGCTTCCATGTTGGGGGCTTATTCTGTCTCCAACTGCTTTATAAGTTCAGCAGTGTTGCCATTGGTTCCTCTCTGCTGCTTCTCTGTGGTTGGGGAGAATGCCATTGGAAAATTAGACTGCAGAGGTAAAAATTCTGCATGGTGTCGTGGGCAATCTCAAGTCTAACCCCAAAATCATTTAAGAACCTAGATGGATAGGTATTCCCTGGCATTTATGATTATGCAACCCCACAAACTAAATGGCTCAAAATGTACAAATGAATAATATGTTGAAATTCAATACCACACATCACTACAGCCATGTCTGATATTTTGGGAAATCAATACTCTATCGCAAGGGTGTAACATCAAACCTTTCACACATTAGAATAGTGTTAGCCTTGTAACTCAGCACAATAAAAACATTTTTTAATTAATGTATTTACTTTAATTGGAGGCTAATTATTTTACAGTACTGTAGTGGTTTTTGTCATACATTGACATGAATCAGCCATGGGTGTACATGTGTTCCCCATCCTGAACCCACCTCCCACCTCCCTCCCCATTCCATCCCTCAGGGTCATCCCAGTGCACCAGTCCTGAGCACCCTGTATCATGCATTGAACCTCGACTGGCAATCTGTTTCACATATGATAATATGCCTGTTTTAATGCTATTCTATCAAATCAACCCACCCTCGCCTTTTCCCACAGAGTCCAAAAGTCTGTTCTTTACATCTGTGTCTCTTTTGCTGACCCTCATAAAGGGTCATCGTTACCATCTTTCTAAATTCCATATATATGCATTAATATACTCTATTGGTGTTGTTCTTTCTGACTTACTTCACTCTGTATAATAGGCTCCAGTTTCATCCACCTTATTAGAACTGATTTGAATGCATTCTTTTAAACAGCTGAGTAATATTCCATTGTGTATATGTACCACAGCTTTCTGATCCATTTGCCTGCTGATGGACATCTAGATTGCTTCTGCTGCTGCTGCTGCTGCTGCTGCTGCTGCTAAGTCACTTCAGTCATGTCTGACTCTGTGTGACCCCATAGATGGCAGCCTACCAGGCTCCCCCATTCCTGGGATTCTCCAGGCAAGAACACTGGAGTGGTGTGCCATTTCCTTCTCCAATGCATGAAAATGAAAAGTGAAAGGGAAATCGTTCAGTTGTGTCTGACTCTTCAGGAACCCATGGACTGCAGCCTACCAGGCTCCTCCATCCATGGGATTTGCCAGGCAAGAGTACTGAAGTGTAGTGCCATCGCCTTCTCCGAGGTTGCTCCTATGTCCTGGCTATTGTAAGTAGTGCTGTGATGAACACTGGGGTACTCGTGTCTCTTTCAATTCTGGTTTCCTCAGTGTGTATGCTCAGCAGTGGGATTGCTGGGTTGTATGGCAGTTCTATTTTCAGTTTTTTAAGGACTCTCCACACTGTTCTCCATAGTGGCTGAACTAGTTTGCATTATCACCAACAGTGTAAGAGGGTTCCCTTTTCTCTGCATCCTCTCTAGCATTTATTGTTTGTAGACTTTTGGATAGCAGCCATTCTGACTGGTGTGAAATGGTAGGTACCTCATTGTGGTTTTGATTTGTATTTCTCTGATAATGAGTGATGTTGAGCATCTTTTCATGTGTTTGTTAGCCATCTGTACGTCTTCTTTGGAGAATGCCTGTTTAGTTCTTTTGATTGCATCATTTATTTTTCTGGAATTGAGCTGCAGGAGCTGCTTGTATATTTTTGAGATTAATTCTTTGTCAGTTGCTTCGTTTGCTATTATTTCCTCCTATTCTGAAGGCTGTCTTTTCACCTTGCTTATAGTTTCCCTTGTTGTACAAAAGCTTTTAACTTTAATTAGGTCCCATTTGTTTATTTCTGCTTTTATTTCCATTAATCTGGGAGGTGGGTCGTAGAGGATCCTGCTGTGGTTTACGTCAGAAAGTGTTTTGCCTATGTTTTCCTCTAGGTGTTTTATAGTTTCTGGTCATACATTTAGATCTTTAATCCATTTTGAGTTTATTTTTGTGTGTGGTGTTAAAAAGTGTTCTAGTTTCATTCTTTTACATGTGGTTGACCAGGTTTACCAGCACCACTTGTTAAAGAGATTGTCTTTTCTCCAATGTATATTCTTGCCTCCTTTGTCAAAGATAAGGTATCCATAGGTGCATGGATTTATCTCTGGGCTTTTTAACGATCATGGCAGTGTGATTTGAAAAAAAAAAAAAGGATAATAACCGAATATGGACCAAAAAAAAAAAAAATCAAACCAACAATCTAATACTGGGAATCCAGTTTGACAAACATAGGTAATGAACAACTTGTTTATAATGGAGATAAATTGTCTCAAATCAGTAACACTCGGTACTTTAGAATGTGTTATGAAATATAGGTGGACCATCTTTTTGTTATTATACGCAAAAGTTGGAAGAAGAATAATGACCCAGACCAGAAACCAATTTTCCCAGCTTTTTCCTCTACATGGTCAACTATCAGTGATACAAAACTATTGCCATGCCCAGTTTCAGTGTCTCTGGATTGCTCTGGTTCCTGGGTGAGGTAGTTAGAGGAAGGAAGAACGTTTTAGCAAGTGTGGTTATTATTAGTACTGTTCACCAATTATCTATCTTCTGTGGGCATGCTGGGATTGTACTTCCTGGCCCTCATGCATTTGGGTAGATAAATGAAACTTGCTGACTTTAACTACTGGAGCCAGGGGAAGTGGTCCCTTCAGATCTTTCTTCCCTATGGCCAGGTGTCTATAACTTTTTAGGTGCTGGCTGCTCCATCAGGATGGCTCCATAAATGACTATAATGAAGAGCACCCCCTGCCAATTTCCATGGTCAGAGAGCAAGAAGAAGACATTGTGTGTTTGTGCACATTTTCTATTAAGCCAAAAAGACTTTGAAATATTTGCTGTTGTGTTATATCCTAGCCCATGATTAAGGAAAATGATCTTTATTCCAAGACATTCTCAATAATGGAAGAATGATTTTCCTCCTGGAAAGCTGGAACATCTGACTAGTCCTACTAATTAGCAAAGATAGATTTTTTAAAAAAAATACTTATTGTAATGGGAGGCTAATTAATTTACAATATTGTAGTGTTTTTTGCCATACATTGACATGAATCAACCAAGTCTTTTACCAAGCTCCAAGCAATCACTCTGAATCTGGAACTCTGTGAATTTTCCTGCTCTCCTACAGATAAAGAGCAATTCCAATTGTAATAGGATAATAGAAAATGGGCTTATGTGTAAAAAATATCAATTTTGGTTTTGATTGTATTATACCTAAAATGACTAGAAATGTTGAAAACTTATGTAATTTGAAGAAAAATATCAGCTAATCAGAACAAGTGTGAAGTATGTGTGTTTATGTGTATTTAAGTAATTATTTCATGTGATTTGGGCAGTTTTGGCAGTTCTGAAATCCACGGGGCAGGCAGTGGGCTAGAAATTGCTGTAGGAGTTAATGTACAGTCTTGAGGTAGAATTTCTTCTTTGAGAACCCCAGTTTTTGTTCTTACCTTCAGCTGATATGATGCATCTGCATTACTGCTGCTGCTGCTGCTGCTGCTAAGTCGCTTCAGTCGTGTCCGACTCTGTGCGACCCCATAGACAGGGTCCCATCGTCTCTGGGATTCTCCAGGCAAGAACACCGCAGTGGGTTGCCATTTCCTTCTCCAATGCCAGAAAGTGAAAAGCAAAAGTGAAGTCGCTCAGTTGTACCCAACTCTTAGCGACCCCATGGACTGCAGCCTACCAGGATCCTCCATCCATGGGATTTTCCAGGCAAGAGTACTGGAGTAGGGTGTCATTGCCTCCTCCGTCTGCATTATTGAGGGTGATCTATTTATTTGAATTAATCAGGAAAAAATTCAACTTCAGAAAAAAAAGTCAGGAGCATGATGATTTCTCTTTGGCAATATGGTTAATACAAGGGCTTCCTACGTAGTAGGGTGCTTTCCAAAATATAAGTAAGATCATACCTTCTATGAGCTACCATTGAAACATCATAGCCTCAAATGTAATTCCATCTAAGAACTGGCTCCAGTTTTTATTTGAGCCAATTTTTCTGCCCCTCCTATCCCCCTTACTGTGCTGCACTTACATCAAGCTTTTGTCATTTTCTTTTCATACCATGCTCTTTGGGGATTCCATAATTTGAGTTTGCTTCTCTGTTCTCTGTCCCCTCTTCTCCCCTGAGCAAACTTCTTGTTCTTCAAGAAGAACTTGTTATCCAGCATCTCTCATACCTACAGACCACCAATCAGTTATGTTTTCCCCAAACATATTTATAAACATTTCAATTAGAATATAATTCATAACCATCTTACTTTTTTATTTTGTTCCATTCCATTTCAATTAGAATATAATTTACAACCATGTTACTTTTTTCTTTTGTTCCATTCTTTTGTTCCATTCACCCACACTGCAGACAGTTTCTTTACCATCTGAGCCACCAGGGAAGCCCTAATAGTCATTAAAGCTATTCCATAAAGTTTTCATTTCTCTTCCTTCTAGGTTCATGATCAGTCTATATTTCTCCATCACTTTTGAAGATAGGCATTGTCAAATGGGGCTTCCCAGGTGGCTCAGTGGTTAAAAGAATCTGCCTGTCAATACAGGAGACTCAGGTTTGATTCCTGGGTCAGGAAGATCCCTTGGAGTAGGAAATGGCATTGCACCCAAAACTTGGGCTTTCCTGGTGGCTCAGACAGTAAAGACTCTACCTGCAATGCAGGAGAACTGGGTTCGTTCCCTCGGTTGGGAAGATCCCCTGGAGGAGGGCATGGCTACCCACTCCAGTATGCTTGCCTGGAGAATCCCCATGGACAGAGGAGCCTGGCCAGCTACAGTCCATGGGATTGCAAAATGTTGGATGTGACGGGGTGACTAAGCATATAGTCAAATGACCTTTTAGTTCAGGAAATAAGAGCTTCTTTGCAGAATCTCCATAAGCTAATTCAGGTTTCATTACATTTGCTTTTTTCATAGCAGAAGCAAAGAGATGAAGCCTTTTTCAGTCTGTGTTGCTGTGTGAACATAATGTAGAGCAGATTGCCCCTGCATCCTACCTCTGGCCAATCCAAGGAGAACATAGAGTACAAACCAGGAATGGGCCTTTATTCTTTTAAACTCTAAGGATTATAGATTCTTTGTTACTGCTGTAGAACCTAACCCATCCTGTCTGATATATATTTGAATAATACAATAATAGACCCCTTGCTTGTTTTGCCAGTCTGTTGAAAGAGTAGCACAGAAAAAAAGTTATAAAATAATTGTTAAACAATAAAGAATATGGGTGAATTCAAGTTACAGTTGCCAAAACATACTTTTACATTGGTTTAAACTGAACTCTCAATAGGTATGGGCTCTAAAAGAAGCCTATATGTCTGAAAGCCTCCCCAGGCAAGATGAATAAGATTAAATATCAGTGGGAATCAAGTTCTCAGATTGTCATTATTAATTCCCTGAGACCAACCTTAAGCAAGGTGTAGATTAAGCATGAACTTCTATTTATAGTAAAATAGAGTAACTTCTGTTGTATTTGCCCCTTAGGGCTCTATGACCACTCAAGAGCTTCCCAGATCTGTCAGGAAAAAAGACACCTCAGAAGAAAGCAGCTATTGAAACCAAGGCTTAAAGACATAAAGGTAAGCACCTTCCATTTGTTGGTCAACTACTATGCAAGGAAGTATTACTTTTACATAAATTTTCTTATATCAGTATCACAATAATTATGAAAAGTAAATATTGTTAGCTCCACTTTTCTTTTCCAATAAAAGTTGTATGGCAAGTGACATTAGGTTTGTATTTTTTAAATGATATGGTATCTAATTCTATATTTTACCTAAATATGAGTCTTTGGATTGTAGTAATTGACTTAATATTTTTTCTGCGCCAGAATGTCAATATGGGTTGGTTCTAAGCCCCAAAGGCAGTATTTGGTTGTAAGAAAGGTTGGGAGGCTTGTCCTTGAAGTAGTGTCTGTGTAGTAAGACACGTGCATGTGTGCTAAGTCGCTTCGTAATGTCTGACTCTTTGAGACCCTTTAGACCATAGCCCACCAGGCTCCTCTGTCCTTGGAATTCTCCAGGCAATAATACTGGAATTGGTTACTATTTCCTATCTAGAGGATCTTCCCGACCCAGGAATCAAACCCACATCTCTCATGTTTCCTGCATTGGCTCGCAGGATTTTTACCCATTGTGCTACCTGGGAAGCTATATAAGACATGGTTTTCACTTAATTTAGAAATCAAGAAAAGTCAAAGCTTTCTAAAGATTTTTGACACTTTATGTGAAGTAAGATGAAATCAAGTAAATATGGCTTATTGTTGCAGTTGTTATGAGTTTGGGGTGGCTTTGAAGAACAGAGAGAATACAATTTTGGTAAAACTGTCAACCGCAAACCATCTCTCTGTCATCACTGCCACTTGAATTCTATGACTTTAGGTATTCTGCTTGTATTCATGTTTATATGCTTACCTTAATGTTGATTCCCTAGCTTTTCTTGTAAGGACTGTGTGTCTTTGAGATTTTTCTTTAGCGATTTGGAAGATGTACTTGTTTTTCTCTTTATTACTGTTTTTCAAAAACATAAGTCAATCTGTATCTTCCCTGCATCTCATATTGAAAAACAGATGAATTTTTGACAAGTCATCAACAGTGTTCAGAAGGGATCAGCATCAAGGGGAAGTTGAGGTACAGAGATTCTGGTTGACCCAGCAGTGATTTTACAGTATTACTGTAAAACTTAGGATCTCCTGTTACTTGAGATAAAATGGAGTGACTCTTTTTAGCACTGAGTTCCTGGTTTCTGTACTGCATTGGAACATGCACACAGTTGTGCCTGGATATACTTAGAAATTTGTGGTTCAACATCTCTTGATTTTTACTCAAAGCAGATCTAGAACAATCTGAAAAATTACCGAATAAAGACAAAATAAGTTTCTTGAGGATTACTCATTGCTGAAATGGAATCAATAGGAGCCCAGCAAGCAAAAGAGGAAGATCTGATCAGAAAAATAATGTGGTGAATGTAGAGAAGAAATTCCAGTATCCTACTAATTAGCATTCATGGTGACTCCATTTAGTTGCTGTAATAGTGAAGAATTGTTCTCATTCTTCATGGGCTCCTTAAGTGAACTGGGAACAGACAGACTATATAAAAATCATTGTGATGACAACCATCCAATGGGAAGAAGCTAACAGTGTGAGCTCTATAATGTTTTGAGAGAGCTTCAGACAACTATTAGACTTTTATTATCTGACTCAGCTTGCATCTACATCCTGCCAAGTCCAGTGCTGATAAATAGTGAGCACACATAGACCCACTGCTCCTTCAGTCATTTCTCTTTGATACTGTCCTTCTAATGTACCTGTTTTTTTCCTATTCAGAGCACTTGGTACTCCTGCTGTGCCATTTTACTATTGTATTTAACCTCTCTCTGGGATAATTTGTATTGTGCCAATCAGCCTTTACCAGCACTGGTTGAGTTTCCTATTTACTCAGGATGTTGTCTGTTTCAGTTATCCTTTTTTAACCTTGAAATTTGCCTGATCATATCAAATGTACTTTTGATTTACTTTATGCTCATTATATTGGTTCATTTATGAGTCACTATAGGCTGAAATGGATTTCTTTTTCCATAAACCATATAACTTTATATCCTTGCCACCAAAAGAATGGGTCACATCTTCCAGTGGTGATTGAAATCTAGACAGGACATCAGGGACACACACATCTTCAACCCCTTCTCCGTACCTTCATTGCACTATCAACTTTGTCCCTTTTCTCTGTGGTGACATTTAAAAAAAAAAAAGCAGCAATGGTTTTTTAAAAGATACAGATGAGCTTATTTGCAAAGCAGAAAAAGAGAACCAATTATGGATACCGAGGCGGGAAGCATGACTACTCCAGTAATAATAATACCTATTGTTAATCAAACCCTTGTCCCAGACACAACATCTAAACACTTTATATTGTCATGTAGTTGGAGTTCTTTAGTTTGTGACAGAAAAATAACCTTAACTACAGTAAGAAAAAAATTTTACTTGGATCATGAAATTAAAGCCCAGAAGTTGATTTTTTCTATAGACATGACTTCATCTGCATGTTCAAATAAAAAAAAAAATAGTTTTGTTCCTTTTTCGATTTCACAGCTAAGTCTTCTTACTCTATTACTTTTAATATCAGGAAAGGTTGAGCCTTTTCTTGGCAACTGTTAATTGCCCAATTGTGTCCCCCTCTTTGTGACCCCATGGACTGTAGCCCTGCCAGATTCTTCTGTCCATGGAATTCTCCAGGCAAGAATAGTGGAGTGGATTGTCATTTCCTTCTCCAGGGGATCTTCCCAACCCAGGGATCAAACTCATGTCTCCTGCATTGCAGGTAGATTCTTTACTGTCTGAGCCATGAGGGAAACCCCTTTCTTGGCAAATATGGTGGCAAAAGTGGCCTCTAGAAACTGGGTGTACATTGCAGTATGCCTCCTTTTAAACAGGAATCTCAGAGAAAAATGGTTGGCTCTGCTTGGATTAAAGATAGACATAGATGTCTGAATTGAATGCTGGTCTTGGGGTTGGTGGAGTGTCAGTATTCTTATTGGCCATGTGTGGATCACATATCCACAGTGTGTGGGGGGGGCAGGTTAAGTCCCTCTCAAATTTCATGGAATGTATACCCAGTGGTAAAGAAGTGTTCTGATATAAGAAGGGGAAAGTGGGATGCTGGTAGGGCACAAGTGCAGATATCCATTACATCACTTATCAATCTAATATGTATGACAGTTGTGTGTGATGGGTATTTTTTATTAACTTTACAGACAAGGAAACTGATTCATACAAGTTAGCTCGCATGCTAGCGGTCATACGATCAGAAGAACAATTGCTGGGATTTAGCATCTGGACTCTCAGATGCTATGGATTTTGTGCCTGCAATATTTCCTATTATTCCTTTTCTTTTCTGATAAGGTATTTATCCTTTTAGATGAATTTTAAAGTGTGGCTAATTCAAGCTTATTCTTCTGAAAATGCTACCATCTCTCTCCTTACTCTCAACAGATTCAGTGGCCTGCTACTTCTCAGTAAAAATAGATGCTCTTCAGAGGTAATTTTCCCAATATTCTGTCACCTTGCCAAGAGATATCTACATTTTCATGTATCATTTTTAAAGTACTTACCCAGTCTGAGGTTGATCTTGCACCACAGTTCTAGATTCCACTCCCTCCTCATTTATTGGGATCGTTATTCAATCATCCTTTCTTTCTCCTCTATCCGAAACCTCACTAATGGCCCCAATACAATAGCATCGAAGCTCAATTTGTAAAAATCACCCTTCACTGCATTACTACTTCATTCACTAGTTATGGCCCTTTTGATTTATGACTCTTCTCAGATTTTTTCCGAATTTTCTGCACTTGCTGACTCTTTCCTCTTCCTTCTGATGTTTTCTTCAGTTTGCTGTAGTCTGTCTTCTACTTTCATCACTTGACCAGGAAAGGTTTGTGTTAAGATGATGACTGACATGCATGTGGATAAACCCAGTGGATCTCTTTTGAGAATTTCTACTGGATACCTATAGAGCTTTTAAGTTCAGCTTACCATACTTTTTTGAAATCTCTAAATTTGAAATTCCTTAGACATCTGTACTAAGTCATCTTTTTATTCTTACTTTACACATCTTCTCTAGGTTAAACTCACATATATGCCAGTGCATCTCATTTACAGTGAAAATCCTGAAAATACCTCTTAAATACCTGTTAGAATTCTAGGCCTCTATCCAACTGCTGGCTGGCTATCTCTAATTGGACATTTAAAAAGTGCTTGTCTTCATCATGCTTAATAGTCAAAAGTCTGTTTTTCTCCCCAAACTGAGTATTTCATTAAACTTGTACATTTCAGTATATGACAACTCTATCTGGTTTCCAAAGCTAGAAACTGGTCATATCCTAGACTTCTTTTATCTCCCTCACCAACCACATTTTAATCCATCACCAAATCTTGTCACATCTAAAGGAAAATGAAATCTTGAAATTCACCACTTCCCACATCTGTATTTCTGTGTCTGTGGTCCAAGTCCCTGTGTTCTCTCATCTGGTCTGTCACAATGCTATCTTAACCAGTGCTGTTTCTGTTGTTAGACTATGCAAACCAATCTCCATACAGTAGAAGTAGAAGAATTTTTCTCAAATCCCATTGTATTATTCCTCTGCATAAATTCCTTCAATCCCACTTGCCCTACCATCATCCAGTAGCATAATTTTATAAGGCCCTTTGCAATCTAACCACCACCTTCCTCCCTTACTTCTCTAGCCATTGGGTTCACCACTCTTCTTTGTCTCTGAATTCAGCCATGCAGTAATAGTTAATGTTCCTCTTATGAGCTACATTTTGATTTGAAAGAAACTTCCCCATTTCCATTAAAGGTTCTATTAGGTGTCCATATTATGTATATCCAGATCACTTTGTGTTTGTAGTATGGTACTGCAGTTGCTTGTTATTAGTCAGGGTTGGTCAAGAAAATGGACACCTTTACAGACTTTTCAAGAATGAGATTTAACATGGAAAATGAAGTGCTCACAAAACAATTGGAAGAACTGGATGAAAGAATGTCAAGAAAGCCACTACTAGATTTCAGGTTCAGGTCTACTCTCAGGAGTCTAGAAGTTGCTGCTTTCTCCCTCTGATCCCTTTGAACACTTCTCCCAGATCAGGAAATAGCAAGGCACTGGTGCATATGGCCACAACTGCTATGTGGCATTTAGGGAGGTTCAGTTCAGTTCAGTTGCTCAGTCATGTCCGACTCTTTGTGACCCCATAAACCGCAGCATGCCAGGCCTCCCTGTCCATCACCAACTCCCAGAGTCCACCCAAACCCATGTCCATTGTGTCGGTGATGCCATCCAGCCATCTCATCCTCGGTCGTCCCCTTCTCCTCCTGCCCCCAATCCCTCCCAGCATCAGGTGCTTTTCAAATGAGTCAGCTCTCCACATCAGGTGGCCAAAGTATTGGAGCTTCAGCTTCAAAATCAGTACTTCCAATGAACCCCCTGGAATGATCTCCTTTAGGATGAACTGGTTGGATTTCCTTGCAGTCTAAGGGACTCTCAAGAGTCTTCTCCAACACCACAGTTCAAAAGCATCAATTCTTCGGTGCTCAGCTTTCTTCATAGTCCAACTCTCACATCCATACATGACTACTGGAAAAACCATAGCCTTGACTAGATGGACCTTTGTTGGCAAAGTAATGTCTCTGTTTTTTAATATGCTGTCTAGGTTGGTCATAACTTTAAGGTGCTCAGCTTTCTTCATAGTCCAACTCTCACATCCATACATGACTACTGGAAAAACCATAGCCTTGACTAGATGGACCTTTGTTGGCAAAGTAATGTCTCTGTTTTTTAATATGCTGTCTAGGTTGGTCATAACTTTCCTTCCAAGGAGCAAGCGTCTTTTACTTTCATGGCTACAATCACCATCTTCAGTGATTTTGGCTACAATCACCATCTTCAGTGATTTTGGAGCCCAGAAAAATAAAGTCAGCCACTGTTTTCACTGTTTCCCCATCTATTTGCCAGGAAGTGATGGGACCGGATGCCATGATCTTAGTTTTCTGAATGTTGAGCTTTAAGTCAAACTTTTCACTCTCCTCTTTCACTTTCATCAAGAGGCTCTTTAGTTCTTCTTTGCTTTCTGCCATAAGGGTGGTGTCATCTGCATATCTGAGATTATTGATATTTCTCCAGGCAATCTTGATTCCAGCTTGTGCTTCCTCCAGCCCCTGTGGAAATGCCTACAGGCTGCTATCCAATCTTGAATATGTTTGAGGCCCAGGTGTCTGCCTGTGGCTTCAGAGAATGGGTCACTTGGTTTCTGCTTCTCTTCTGCCTTACAGATGTCAAGTTATGGTTCAGACTGGCAAAACTATCTTGAAGCCTTCTGGCGAGGAAATCTGGGAAATGTAGTTCCCAGTCTTTCAGTCTCCACAATTCAAAGGAGTAATTTGGGATAAATAATGGGGTGAAAATTGTACCAATTTCCAATATGCTCTGTGACCATTTTCTTTTTTACCTGATACCCTAGCAAAACTGAGCACTGTGAGAGTAAGTTCTATGTGTTTCTGTCTTATTTCCCCTCAAGACCCATCCAAGTGCCTGGCCCAATGAATCCTGATGTAGTGAAAAAGAAATGAGGCCATTATATCTCACACAATAATGAGGCCATTAGATCTACTAGGGACATTATTGTTTATAAAATGAAAGTTAATTACAGTGCAGATTCTGTCCTAAGAATATAAAGCTCTCTAGTATTTCTGTTATATTGATTGTACAATGTCTGTGCATGGCAGTGTGTTAAGGGAAGTCTCTAAGAGAATGACTTCATTGAATCCTTAGAATCTACTTCATAGAGCTATTTTATGATTATCTCAGTTTTATAGGTGGGGACATTAAGACTCTGAGATGAAGTTGTTTTCCAAGGTCACAAAGGTTCTAAATGGATAAGCCCTGTTTGAAATCCAGGTGTGTCTTACTCCAAAGTCTATGATCCATTCTCCACTCCACTGTCTCCAGCTCAGAAGTGGAAGAATTGCTATGCTGGCATTTTAGGGAGCTGTGGGATACATTCATGACCTTTTGACTCTAAAGCCAGTGCCCCTGAATCTTGCACAGCCTCAATTTCAATAGCTTCTCTTGTAGAACAAAAAGACATTCCTAGATTTTTTTTTTTCACAAAAGACCAAGAGCATGTAGCAATTGCTCTCTTAGTAGCAGAAAGTGATTACAACCCCATTTAAAGAGTTGCCAGATAAAATATGGAATGCCTAGTTCAATTTGAATTTCAGATATACAGCAAATATCTTTTTAGTTATAAGTATGTCCCAAATATTGCATGGAGCATACTTATTCCAAAAATTTGTTTATTTGAAATTCAAATTTTACTGGCTGTCTGTATTTCATTTGTAATATCTAGAAACTCTTTCTTTAGAAGCCATATTAATGAATGTAACCCATTCCACTTACTGAACATTGCAGCTTGCATAGTACTTTTACCACCTTTAACTTAGCTAATACATGTAGCAAACTTATGAGGAATAAATTATTCACTCCATAACTGAGGATGCTGGGCTCAGAAGATGTAAGAAATTTGCCTGTGATCACAGAGCTCTTGAGTGGTACAGCTGGATTGAAATTTAAGTGTGTATTACTCCTTGTCTTGTTCTCTCTCCCTGATCATCATCCAAAACCAACTCAAGCACCACCTTCTTGGGTAAACCTACACAGACTTTTCCCAAAAGTGAATTTGTTGTTCTTTTATTTTTTTAATACTACCATGGGTATTTGCACATGTTATTATTATGGGATGCAGCACATTGCTCTGTGATTTTTTTAAATTTTATATTTTCTTTGCCAGAACTGAATTTCTTTGACTAGTGTGGTAGGCAGAATAATGCCCCTGTAAAAGATGTGTACATCCTAATCATTGAAAACTTTGAATATGTTACCTCACATAGCTGAAGGGACTTTGTAGATGTGATTAAGGGTAAAGAGCTTATGATAGAAAAATTCTTCTCAGTTATCCTGATGGGCCCAATCTATTCACATGCACCCTTAAAATCAAAGAATCCTTCATGGCTGTGGTTAGAGGCCAGTGAGGGTGAAGGAAGAAGGGTCAGAGAGATTTAACTTTGTGGGCCTTGAATATGGGTAAAGTGGTCTATGAGCCAAGAAGTATGTGCCTCTAGAAGCTGGAAAAAGTATGGACACAAATTTTTTTTTTCCCCTAGAGACACTAGAAGGAAAGACACCTCTCTCAGCATGGTGCCTTGAGTTTAGCCTAGAAACACTAATTTTAGACTATTAATTTCCACAACTTAAGAAATGTGTGTTGTTTAAAGTTACTAAGCTTATAGTAATCTGTTAACAGAAATAATGACAAACCAAGAGGTAGGTACTATCTCAGTCACTGTTATTTCTTATAACTAGCAAAGCACCAAGCATGCTCATAACAGGTACAAAGAAATTGTTTATATGGAAAAATTAAAATGATAGAAAATAACCTCATGATATGAATGTTGTGGAGAAAGAGTCAGTAAACTAGGGTATGGGGAAGGAAAAGGCTCTCTCCTCATCCTCTGCCCTGAACTAATGAGCATAAACTATCTGTATTTCTTGGCCCAGTGAGCCGTGACCATAAATATAGGGAAAAGGAAACAGTAAGTGATAGCTCCCAAGTGAGCCTTTATGTTTTCTTAGTTTTGTATGTGATTCTGAAGGGAGACCTCACCCATAATAGCTGCAGTGATAAAAGTAGCCATAATTTATCTGCCAACTATTGTGATAGCACTTCAGCTTTGGCATATCTTAACATAACCTGGGACACTTGCTTAGTTTTGTATTCTTGAGTGTAGCCTCTAAAGATTCTGATTCAGCAGATCAGAGATAGGAGCCAGGTGATTCTGTGGGCTATCCTGCACCTAGCCAACAAAGGAAAAAAGAATTCCTGAAGAATGCATATGCCATCTTCAAGCCAGAAAACTAAAAAAAAAAAAAAGAATTTCTCTCTTTTTATTTAGTTAGGCTAAAGAAATTGATCTTTAACCAATGATTAGACATACCAGGCAACAGTTATGAAAAAATGTTCCCAACTGATCATTTTAGTATGGTGACCTTTTTTCTTTCTGTTACATGCTAGAACTAAAAAGAAAGGTAAAAACCTAAAAAGTTGCAAAGAAGAAAACAACAATTTCCCATAATTTCACTGCCTGAAGACAAGCTATGGCTCTAGCATCTTGATTTATTATCCTCTATGCTTTGAGTATGTGTGTGTATCTTAACTATTTGAGATCATATTGTACATGCAATTTAATATCATGCTTCTTTTTCCATTCAACATTGTAGGATACATCTGTTCCCCTATGGCCAATTTACTGTAATGAGGTTATTTTTGTTAAATTATTTTCCTTTAAAAGAACTGGGAGAGTCAAATCTTGAGAAGAGTCTAAAAAATAACTTCATGCTCAAAGTCTCTGCATATTATTTTTGAAGAGAAGCAATTAGGTCTTCCTGGAGTGTCAGAGACATTGAGTCACCTGCAGCTGCTGACTGCTAATCATATTAGACAAAAGTTAATTTTGAAGTAACTTGCCCTCTGGTGCCCCACATGTCAGACTCTGCAAAGGCTCCTTTATTTACAGTGACATGCAAGTGGGCAATGCCATGTTTAGAGAATATTGTGCTTTCCAGGTTTGCCGCCCTCAAATGATTGCAAAGCTTTGTTGGAAAAGACAGAGTTCTAGGACGTTAAATGAGCGTAAGTCATATAGTTGAAAATTGTCTTTCTCTGAAAGTTTCTGGCTGTGGTGCAGTGCCATTTTTCTTCTGGACTTGAATTTGAGTGAATTCCACTTATCATCACTGATAAGTATCTCATTTTCATTTTCAATTCAGTCATAAGTTGCTGAAGATATCCTCAACAGGTAAATTAGAGTATAGTAATAGCACAAACGAGTCTTAGCACTGACATTTATTCACTATGTATTAAATATACATGGGGATACTTTGACAAAAATGGTAATTGCATTAAAAATTTTCAACATTGCATCCATCTGGATGCTCCATTGAAATCTTGTGTGATATCCCTAGTCTTTTGGGTCTATTGCTAAAGGAGAAAAAACTCTTTCATTAGCCTCTTCTGCTAATGAAAACAAATTACTAAGTGAGAGTCATAAGACCAAATCAAGAAGGCCAAGTTCTCCATCCTCTCTGCATCCTTTTATGTAAACACACTGAAAGTGGCCATTTCATCCGGTTCAGTCTACTTTATGGCACTTACAGAAGCCTTAGTGCATATGACTTCATTCACTTTTCTTATTTGATAACTTATTTTGTGTTGCACAGTCAAAGGCTGTGTTTCTCTACGGCCAAAGAACCCAGAAAACTATGTTGTTTGTGGAAGATTTCAAAGACAAGTGATATTAACAATAGTAAATATACTTGTGATCTCTCACTAATTTTCTAATAGAGTAGCATTAAAACACAGAGGGCATTGCAGAATTCTTTAGGAATTGGTATGAGACATCTTACATTGAGACATCTGTAAGTGATCAATAAACTAACTGTAAGGATTAATTGGCTTTTACACTAAGAATGCTGTGTAAAACAGTGCAAAGAACCCTGAGAATATTAGCAATGCTTTCCAGTTCCCACAATGCCACTAAAAAGCTGTATTAGCCTGAATGAGTCACTTTACTTGCCTATGTTGGAGAGAAAAATGATAGGAAAAAAATGATAAAATACATTGTACACAAGGTCATATAGTGCGTTTGAAATAAAATCCAAGAAAATACAGGCTTGCAGCAAAAAGCAAAACCACAAATATAGTGGCCATGAAAAGGTAACTCAGTTTAATCCCCACTGGTGTCTATAAGCTATAAGGAAAAACAAACATCCGGTCATTTGCATAGTTTTGATCACAGAAAGCAAAATATGGTTTGCAGCATGCCCTTGGAAGAAAGCCAACTAACATCAGGGTGATCACTCAGGAAGGATGGCAGTGGACTCCCAAACAAGGTGACTTTAGAATGCCCAGCCACAACCCACAGTATTAATCTTATGGCGAGTCTGTATAAGCCTAATTTGGTTTTGTGGGACTGTCCTGAATATAGAACTAACTGCCTGGAACCTACCTGCAGTCCAAAGATAAGGAAAAAATACAAGAAAGTTATTACATAACTATGAGAACTTCAGCATTACTTGAGACCTATCTCTTTCCCACTGACTGGTCATGTCTGTGCAGTTGAGAAATCATGTGTTTTTGTAGATACTTGGGTTTACCTGGTCAACTGGGCTTTGCAAAGGATATGGTTAATAGGGAAAAGGTAGTATCCTTCCTTTGTGATTTGATCTGAGATTGGTGTAATATAGGTGGTGCTTTCAATCAAAGGCTTTGAAGTAACATAAAACTTGGTTTGAGTTCTGGCTGCACCATTAATGAATTGCACAGCCCTGAACAAATTTCCTAAGCCCTCTGAGGTTCAGTTCCCTCTACTGTAAAATGAGGATATTGATAGGTTCTGCATCTGTAATTATTATACATGAGAAGATTAGCAATTTGTCTAGATTTACAAAACTAGACAGGGGCTTCCATTGTAGCTCAGTTGGTAAAGAATCTGCCTGCAGTGAAGGAGACACAGGTTTGATTCCTGGGTCAGGAAGATCCCCTGGAGAAGGAAATGGCTGCTCACTCCAGTATTTTTGCCTGGAGAATCCCATGGACAGAGGAGCCTGGCGGGCTACAGTCCATGGGGTCACAAGAGTGGACACGACTTAGCGACTAAACCATCACAAAACTAGACATGATTGAGGAAGGGCTGGCTGACTTCATGCCTGTGTTCACACAANTCCAGTATTTTTGCCTGGAGAATCCCATGGACAGAGGAGCCTGGCGGGCTACAGTCCATGGGGTCACAAGAGTGGACACGACTTAGCGACTAAACCATCACAAAACTAGACATGATTGAGGAAGGGCTGGCTGACTTCATGCCTGTGTTCACACAAGTGATCTAAGATTGCAAGCCTATTTGACAATGAAATTGACTGTGTCAGATGCTGCCCCTCAGCTACTTGAAATATGTTCTCCTTGACTTCCTTACAAAAGAATGATTTTCTTCCCCCAGAGTAGAACTGTGTTCTTGGAATTTTGACTAAGCTCAAATGTATTATGGGGGCTTTCTAGGTAGCACAGTGGTAAAGAATCCACCTGCCAATACAAGAAATACATGAGATGTGGGTTCAATCACTGGATCAGGAAGATCCTCTGGAGGAGGAAATGGCAACCCACTCCAGGATTTTTGCCAGGGAAATCCCATGGACAGAGGAGCCTGGTGGGCTATAGTCCATGAGGTCGCAAAGAGTCAGATATGACTGAGTCCAGAAATGTGGCTGGCTGAAAATTCAACTTCTTGAATTTCCTGGAGCTTTGGTTATGTATGTGACACAGTTCTGTGCAATTTAATATAATCATAAATATACTGGGTAGGGTTTCCAATAAAGCTGTTAACCTGATAAAAAAGGCCAGTCTCTGCTGAAATACACCCTCCTTTAGACTTATCTGTAGAAATACTGCCTAAAAGTGGAAAGCCACCTTTGTAACCATCTTGATACTGGAAAGAAAAAAAAATGCTAAATATAGTAGAAGTCAGAGGTGAAAGCTGGAATGAACCTTGTGAGAAGCAGTACCAGCTGTGGAGGTTGAATTTCCAGACTTGGTTAAAGAAAATCACTTTTTGTTTAAGTCATTGTACTTTGGTTTCTGTTATACACAATAAACACAGTTCTAACTGATACATTAAGATTCAAACCTCCAGAAACTTATTTAGCACATATTTTCTTGTAAGATCTAGAGAGACAAAACCCTGCTCATACTGTCTTTCATCTTGTTTGTTTGTAATAGTTACCATCCTGTCCTTGGTCTCAGTTGTCGGCTCCTCAGGGACAAAGTGCGTGAAACCTAGGATAATAAGCAGTCAGCATCTATGATTTAAGGACTGGGAAATTGGGGCTTAGAGAGGGGTTATTTAGTGGTGGAGCATAGGCTTGTGTGGAGGATTTTTGACATTCAGTCTTGTCCTCTTACCATTAGGGCCATATAGAACAGACCAGGCTGGGGTTTTCCACAGGCTAATGCTCTCTCCAAGAGTACGAGGCATGAGGGGCAGACGTGAGAGCTTGGGTAACAAAATAAATGTTTTCACAGTTTGTCATTCTCTTCTGAACGTTCCTGTTACTTGCTGTATAGACAAAGTTAAGCCTGAATCTTGATGTTCAAAGCAGACATAATGTCAGTGTCTATGTTATGAAACTATTAGTAGGATCTAACAAGTCAATGTTATACATATATAAAATTATATTTTTATATGTATGTTAATGTTTATATATATATAATATTAATATAATAATAGGATTCCCTATAGCTCAGGTAGTAAAGAATATGCCTGCAATGCAGGAGACCTGGGTTTGATCCCTGGGTCAGGAAGACCAGAGAAGGAAATGGCAATCTACTCCAGTATTCTTGCTTGGAGAATTCCATGGACAGAGGAGCCTGGGACTCTGCATTCAGTTGGGTATATCTTCCCTTTCTGCTTTGCCTTAGACCTTTCTCAGCTACTTGTAAGGCCTCCTCAGATAACCACTTTGTCTTGTTACATTTCTTTTTCTTGGGGATGGTTTTGGTCACTACCTCCTGCACAGTGTTATGAATCTCTGTCCATAGTTCTTCAGGCACTCTGTCTACCGTATCTAATCCTTTGAATGTATTCATCACCTCAACTGTATAATTATAAGGGATTTGATTTAAGTCATACCTGAATGGTCTAGTGGTTTCCCCTACTTTTTCCATTTAAGCCTGGATTTTACAATAAGGACTCATCATCTGAGCCACAGTGAGCTCCAAGTCTTATTTTTGCTGACTGTATAGAGTTTCTCCATCTTCAGCTTCAAAGAATGTAATCAATCTGATTTCAGTATTGACCATTTGGTGATGTCCATGTGTAAAGTCATCTCTTCTGTTGTTGGAAGAGAGTGTTTGCTATGACCAGTGTGTTCTCTTGATGAAGCTGTGTTAGCCTTTGCCCTGCTTCAGTTTGTACTCTTAAGACCAAACTTGCCTGTTATTCCCAGTATCTCTTGACTTCCTACTTTTACTTTCCAATCCCCCATGATGAAAAGGCCATCTTTTTTGTGTGTTAGTTCTAGGAGGCCGTGTAGGTCTTCATAGAACCATTCAGCTTCAGCTTCTTCAGCATTAGTGGTTGAGGCATAGACTTGGATTACTGTGATGTTGAATAGGTTGCCTTGGAAATAAACTGAGATCATTATAACATTTTTGAGATGCACCCAAGTACTGCATTTTGGACTGTTTTGTTAATGTATGATTGATTGCAAATGTTAATCACTTAAAGGAGATTTCATCAATGTTGTAGATAAACCTTGTCCAATTGGCTGAAGGCCTTAAGAGTAAAAACTAAGGCTTCTTGAAGATAGAAGGAATTCTTCCTTAAGACTGTAACATAGAAAAAAAAAAAAACTACTGTAACATACAAATTCTGCCTGAGTTTGCAACCTGCTGGCCTACCCTATGGGATTCAAACTTAAGATTGCAATGTCAAGTCTTCAATGAGTTTCCAATCTACCAGCCTGCCTTAGAGATTTTGGACTTGCCAGCCCCTACCCCACAAATGCATGAGTCAATTCCTTAATAAAAATCTCTAAATAAATATAATATAATACAATATAAAGTGACCTTTTGGGGCTTTGCTGGTGGCTCAGTGGCAAAAGAATCCACTCGCCAATGCAGAAGATGGGGGTTCAATCCCTAGGTCAGGAAGATCCCCTGGAGAAGGAAATGGCAACCCATTCCAGTATTCTTGCCTGGGAAATCCCATGGACAGAGGAGCCTGGCAGGCTATAGTCCATGGGGTTGCAAAGAGTTGGACATGACTGAGCGACTAAATAACATCAACAGATTTGACCCTTGAACACCACCAGTTTCAGCTACACAAGTCCATTTATGTGCACATTTTTTTTCAATAGTAAATTCTACAAAATCTGTGGTTGGCTTAATCTGTGGATGTGGAGGGCCAACTGTAAGTTATGTGGGGATTTCTGATGTTTGACTGGGTGGAATATTGATGTCTCTAATCTCTCTGTTGTTCTGGGATCAACTGTGTAGTGTCTCATTTTGGTTCTCTTTCTCTAGAGTATTCTTACTGATAGACCTTGTTTCTTATACAAAATGGGATCCTAGAGAAAATTAGATCTTCCTTGGTTATATTAGAAATTCTGTTGAGAATCTCCTCTTGACATTTCTTCTGACTAAATGGAGATGAGCAGCTCTCGAGGACAACTGGCTGACTTGCTTGTGTTTTTGTTTTCTTTTTGGAAACTAGCCCTTCATTCTCCTTTTCCAGTCAATTGGCTATTCCCTACAGCCTTTCACTTCAAATTTACCACTTGTTTCCACACACCTCCTGGGAGTTTCCACTCCACTAATGCTCTCTTTTCTTTCCCATTTCTCCTTGTGGCTATCTTGTCATGACCATTCATTAATCATGGAAATCATTTTGCAAATCAGGCTGGGAGGAACCTCACAGCCATGAGATACAGCTCAGGGAAAGCCAGAATAAGAGCCTTATACCAAGCTCTTTGCACCACATATTATTTGCACCACAGATCTTCTATCATCTGAACAATTTTCAGGGAACCAGGGTTTTCTTAAGAATTTGCAGGCATGTGTGGAGCTTTAAAGGATTGTGTGGAGGGCTCCTGGAATCCCTTGGGCCTGACTAAAGCATGCCAGTCCCTCCTTACTGCAAAAGCTGGTGTTTGCTTGTTCTGGACAAAGTGCTTGATTGCTTACCCATGGATATTGGTGTCCTAAGAAATCTTCATCTACTTCAGGAGGCACAGCTCAGGGAAGCCAATTAATTAAACTTGTTTTCCAGCTGATAGATTGATGCATTGCCACTGTTTAAGCAAAGCACAAATTAGAAGCATATTGTGTCTGAAGGCCTGGTCATCTCTCACCATTGACTCTAATTGCCCAAGAAGAAGGAACAAAACAAAAACTAAACCTGGGAAGAGTGGTGGCAAGGGACTTATGAATGCCAAGGAAATGGTTACTGAATGCTGATTATGTGTCAAATTGTGTCACTCATGTTACCTCATTTTAGACTCACAGAAACCCTGTGAAGTAGATTTTAGAATTATCCCAACTTCATGAGTAAGGAAATAGGATCAGAGAGGTTGTATTACTTTCCTAAGGACATACAGCTCTTCAGTGACAGAGACGGCAGGAAAAACAAAGCAAGAGTAACAGTTCCATTCTGACCCTGGCACACTTAACAGATTGAATTTTTGTTGATCCACTGTCCTTTACTATGTCCTCTTGTCATCCACTTCCTTTTAGTCTCCACACATCAGGAAGCCTTTATCTATTGTCCTAATAATGGATTACACTTTGCTGATCTCTCATTCTTTCATGTCAACCCCAATTGCTAAGGAATGTAATCATAGCAATTGCAAGATGTGTAGCCTTGTAACCTACCTGCAACAAGGAGGGCAGAACTCATCATAATGAAGGTCTGAAAAAGTCTTGTTTGGTTCCTTGGTTGCAGTTGCAACTGATGAGGCTTAAGACCTTTGAAGTCCAACTGCTTTGATCCCAGCTGCTCTGTAGCTGATCCTGCCAGGCTGCTTTGATGTAAAGAAATCTACAATTCTGTGTTTATAGGATATGGAAAGTATTAGAAGGGCATGGGGATTTCATGGGACCAGTTAAGTGGCTGTTTCTAGAATCCAGGTGTGACATTTGATGAGAGCTTGAACTAGGGTGGGGAAATGCACATGAAAATAAGGGGGGGGGGGTGAATTCTACATCATTAAGATTCTACATCATTAAAAATCCACAGGATGTAAAAATCTTTTGAAAATGTGAGGTGAGGAATAGGGAACATTTTAAGATGAATCATTATTGACTTCTGAGTTTTCAGAACTTTGGATAATNGAGCTTGAACTAGGGTGGGGAAATGCACATGAAAATAAGGGGGGGGGTGAATTCTACATCATTAAGATTCTACATCATTAAAAATCCACAGGATGTAAAAATCTTTTGAAAATGTGAGGTGAGGAATAGGGAACATTTTAAGATGAATCATTATTGACTTCTGAGTTTTCAGAACTTTGGATAATAGTGTCCTTCACAGATGGAAGACACAGTAACAGAAACAGAGGCAGAGGCTTCATTTTCTTCTTATAAGTTCCTCATGGCAACACATGGTAGGAAGGGAATTGAGACACAGGGGACAAAAAGGCTGCAGTGACAAAAATCAACACCTGTCCATACAACAGCAAATGGAGAGTTGTATTGAAACTGCAGAATGCACATTGAAGGAGAGTTGGAGACAAAGTTTGAAAGGTAGGTGCTAGTTCAAGAAGGGCTTTAAAAACCATGTTGAGGAGTTTTGCTTTCATCTTTAGGGGAAATGGAAGAGGAAATCGAGTTTTTAAGCAGGGAAGTAACTTGATAAAGACTTTCATTTTAGAAAAATACCTCTATAGTGCAGAGTGTGGCTTGGAATGGGGTAGTGGTGTTAACAGGGAAACCTGTTGAAGTAGCTGAAACTGAGAGTCGATGGTGTTTGGAACTAGAGTAGTGGCGATTGAGATTGAGCAAAATGGATGGAATGAGAAATACTTTAAAGGGAAAATGGATGAGATTTGTTGGTGACTTAGATGTAAAGGAGAAGAAAAGAGGGAAATCAAATATAGCTATTAGATTCTGGCTTGGGAACTAGGTTGACGTTAGTGAATTTAATAAGATGGAATCACAGTAGGAGGAATTGGCTACAACATATTTGTATTATCACTTCTTCTTGTTCTCTCTGTTAGTTTTCTTTGATCTCTGCCATTTCCTCACTGCTCACAGATAGCCAATCACTGATCCTTGTTTGCTGTAATCCCCAGAGAATTATCATCTGACTATGGTATACCAAGTTTTAGTAGTCTCTATCAACCATTTGGGGGCACTGGAGAGATATGTGCTTTAGAGATCATGGATATTTGATTCTTTTGCATCCAGTAATGACTATGGAGGAGAGAGCTAAAACTTGGCTAGAGAGAGCATCTATCTATAGGCCTAGGATGATGTGACTTAGGTAGAGATAGTTCTTGGTTTGCTCTGATAATGCCCTTACCATTCTCAAAAACCTGGTCATTTGCATTTTTCTTTCCTGTATCTGTACAATATACTTCCTTCCAAAACACACATATACATGATACTCTGTTACCTCCATTCTTAGTTTTCCTTACTTTCCAGAATGTATCCTTTACTCTGTGATCCTTGGTTACTACCACCCTCCTCACTTCCACTTATTGAAATCTATTCATCCTTTCCACATGAACTTTGATCATACTTGCTCTAATAATCCTTGTAGTTCTCCCTATGGAAATTAATCTTCTTTCTATTTTAATTTGTATAAATACCTCTTGGAGCATTTATCCCAAGGTTCTCAGTCAAATCTGTGAGGGCTATGTACTCTGATAGAGTTTGGGACCTATTATAACCCAACAGCCAAGCCAAACACATCTGTATGTTTGAAAACCAGCCCTTTGACACAGACAGAATTGGCATTCAATCAACTATTGTGACTTTAAATGACTATCTCCCAAATGACAATAAAAGTGCATATTAAATGTTCACTTTTTTTAAAGTGAAATCTTACCTTTATCCTTATTATCCTGGAAAATTTATTTTCTCATTCAATATATTTATAATTTCCCCTGGAAAATGGCAAATGTGATGCATTTCCCTTGGAGCAGTCTACTTTGTGCTATAGTAGATGCTGATGAGTGTAAATACCTGTAAGAGACAAGGATAAATGGTGCTGCTAGAATCAAGTCCACAACTTTGGTTGTCTAAAGTCAGCAACAAGGAAAGGGACTTTGAGAAGCAAATCCAAATAGAAATCCACTTTCTTTACTTATGACCCTTGAGCTGGTAATTCACATTTGTGTGGAAGGAAAAGGTTCTTTGAACTTTATTTCACATGGCCTTCCTGCTTCATGTGTGAAGTGATTTAGTACCACAGCAGTAGGCAAACAAAGATAGCATTTTCAGTTGTTACGAATTGATCATCCAACAGATTTTGATAAATCACTCTAACCTATGTCATGGAAATACTGGGTGCTAAATATGTTTAAGTACGAATAATTCACTGAAATATATCATGTATGCTAATGCTGATATGAATTTTGAACTAGCTCTAACCAAAGAACAATTGTGTTTTCATCTTTTGAAACTTGTCTCCATGTGAAGCATTATTGTCAAAGAAAACCATGTGAGACAGAGTGTAGAAGACTGCCTAATTTTCTTTATTTTAAGAAGCAAAATAATTTAGAGACTATTTAAGCCCATAGTGCCTAGATAATCAAGGTTATGTCAATAAATTAAGTATCATTTAGAATTTCATACTATTCATACTATTCATGGGGTTCTCAAGGCAAGAATACTGAAGTGGCTTGCCATTCCCTTCTCCAGTAGACCACCTTCTGTCAGACCTCTCCACCATTACCAGCCCGTCTTGGGTTGTCCTGCAGGCATGGCTTGGTTTCATTGAGTTAGACAAGGCTGTGGTCCTATTGTGATTAGATTGACTAGTTTTCTGTGAGTATGGTTTCAGTGTGTCTGTCCTCTGATGCCCTCTTGCAACACCTACAATCTTACTTGGGTTTCTCTTACCTCGGGCGTGGGGTATCTCTTCACGGCTGCTCCAGCAAAGCACAGCCGCTGCTCCTTACCTTGGATGAGGGGTATCTCCTTACCACCGCTGTTCCTGACCTTCAACGTGGGATAGCTCCTCTAGGCCCTCCTGTGCCTGCACAGCCACTGCTCCTCAGGTTGCTCTTCCCAGCTGCCACCCCTGGCCTCGGGCTCCGGGTGGCTCCTCAGGGTCACCGCCCAGGCTTCGGATGCGAAGTGGATTCTCCCGGCCGCCCCCGACCTCAAATGCAGGATAGCTCCTCCTGGCTGCTGCCTTGACCTCAGATGCAGGGTATCTCCTCCTGGCCGCCACTGACCTTGGACACGGGGTAGCTCCTCTAGGCTGCCACCCCTGGCTTTGGACGAGGGGTAGCTCCACCCGGCCGCCACTGACCTCGGACGCAGGGTAGCTCCTCTCGGTCACATTCCCTGAACTCGGACACAGGATAGCGCCTCTCGGCTGTTCCTGTGCCATTGCAGCCTGGCACTCTAGCCCTCTGCCCCTGACCTCGGAGATGGAGTAGCTCCTCTCGGCTGCGCTCTAGTCAGCTCTCGCAGCCGCCTGCACTTAGTGCTCTGGCCAGCTCTCGCAGCCACCAGGGCAACCCAAGACAGGCAGGTCATGGTGGAGAGGTCTGACAGAATGAGGTCCACTGGAGAAGGGAATGGCAAGCCACTTCAGTATTCTTGCCTTGATAACCCCATGAACAGTATGAAAAGGCAAAATGATAGGATACCAAAAGAGGAACTCCTCAGGTCATTAGGTGCCCAATATGCTACTGGAGATCAGTGGAGAAATAACTCCAGAAAAAATGAAGGGATGGAGCCAAAGTAAAAACAATACCCAGTTGTGCATGTGACTGGTGATAGAAGCAAGATCCGATGCTGTAAAAAGCAATATTACATAGGAACCTGGAATGTCAGGTCCATGAATCAAGACAAATTGGAAGTGGTCAAACGAGATGGCAAGGGTGAACGTCGACATTCTAGGAATCAGTGAGCTAAGATGGACTAGAATGAGTGAATTTAACTCAGATGACCATTATATCTACTACGGTGGGCAGGAATCCCTCAGAAGAAATGGAGTAGCCATCATGGTCAACAAAAGAGTCCAAAATGCAGTACTTGGATGCAATCTCAAAAATGACAGAATGATCTCTGTTNAGAGACAGGAACTGAACTGAAGACTTCTTCTTAAAGGAAAAACTCAGTTGGGCTTCATGGAATAAAGAGCATTTGATTGGAGCTCTCAATGATGAGTAGGATTTCATAAGTAAAAATGGGTGTTAGAGTTTTATGCAATGACATGAAAAAAGGCAGGGGAGAGAAATATAAGAAGTAGTAATTAGTTCAGCTTAGTTGGATTTTTTTACAAGGGAGTAATATAATATATGTCTCAGGGTAGATTTAGCATATGCTTGCAGCATCGGGTTAAGGGGTTTAAATTTGAGTTTATAAAATGAGATGATGGAAATAGTGCTTTTGGAGGCTTAGTCTGGGAACAGTGTTCAGGGAGAGAGATGTGAGATAAGAATGAAATTTGGGGAGGCTACTATAGGAGTACAAGCATGAGGAAAATGGAAGAAAAAGTGGAACAGAAGCTCTGGGTGGGAAATACATTGGGAAGAATGAATCTAGTGAATGAATTTAGTGTCTGGGGTTGGGGGCAGTGGAAGGAAGTTGGAGAATTTTATAATGATTCTGAGGATTTAAGACTGAACTATTAACCAAACATTAATATATTAATAGAAATAGTGAAGAAAGGATAAAATGTTAGCTTGGGTTTCTGAATCTGGATATCATGATTTTGAGATGCTGATAATGTGTCCATAAGAAAAATTTTAAAGCATAAAAATAAGGTGATCAGGCCCTGAAATAAGACATACTAGGGCTTGAATGCTTCCTCTGTCTACCATAAAGTAGATAAATTGCTTTACCTCTCTGAAGTTTAGCTCCCTCTTCTGTAAAATGCGGATAGCTTTTTCACCTAGTCACAGGTTTGCATGTAGATAAAATAATTTGTGTAAATTCTTCTGGGGCTTGGTATAATGTGTCTCAGTAACAGCCAGCTGTTTTTGCTCATAATCTTGTTGTTAAGTATGGCCTTCCCTGGTGGCTCAGATGGTAAAGTGTCTGCCTGCAGTGCGGGAGACCTGGCTTCGATTCCTGGGTCGGGAAGATCCGCTGGAGAAGGAAATGGCACTCCACTCCAGCACTCTTGCCTGGAAAATCCCATGGACAGAGGAGCCTGATAAGCTACAATCCATGAGGTTGCAAAGAGTCGGACAGGACTGAGAGACTTCACTTCACTTTGTTGTTAAGAGGAAAGAGGAAATGTGGATCTAGAAGCCAGCACTAAAAGTGTAGCTATATATTGTCTTTGAAACATGACTAGTTGATGCCATTTTAATGTATGACAACAATTATCAAACCTTGGGAAAGGAGCCACAGTTAGGAGATGGGAAGGAAGAGGATTCATGAAAAGTATCAGAGAAAGAGTAACAGGAGATACTAGAGGGAAAATTCTTAAAGTCATGGAAACCTAAATAGATGCACTTTACAAAGAACTGGTAAATAGGGTCTGATCTTGCTAAAATCTTAAGAAGGATGTGGGTGGATAGGAGGCTATTAAATTATTTAGTTCATCAGTATGATTCAAAGGCACTTATCAGAGGAGTACGTCTGTGCATTTTGGCCCTTGGCAAGACTTCCTGCAAACTGTATTTAATTGGTGGCCTCACATTCAGGAGCTTTGATTATGCCTGTCATTCACCACCTTGTACCTGAAAGTCTTAATCATCTGAGTTAAGCCATATTCTAGGTTGAAAATTTCTAAAGCCTTCTACAAACCTTCCAAAGGCATCAGAGATTCTTTAACAGTAACCATCATTCTTATGTTTGGTTAAAATGAATGTAATACTAATACTTTGTAGCTGATTGGCACTTTCTACATATACTGCATTTTTACTTAGACTAGTCAATTTTATTCTTACAAGTACCTCGTTAGTAAGGTAGGGAAAGTATTATATTTCCCCATTTTATATGCAAGGAATCTGAACTTTCAAAATGAAAGAAAACGAATACATAAAAACATCTGGGGACTGAATGTAATACATGGTCAAGGATTTGCACCAAAACATACACTGATCCATTACCTTCCTTATTAGCCTTCTCTTACCTTCTTTGAAATCCTTCCCTGTGTTCTCATTTAACAAGATCCTCTCTTCCTTCTAACATCATTCTTTTACTTCTTATTCTCCTCTTGATTTTTTTAAAAAAATAAATATCTCCCAGTGATACCTCTTGTGAGTAATCATTTCAGGCCAGAGATGTGAGTCCAGGGTTTATGTTTTATTTGATGTGAAGAAGAAATGACGTGCTCTTTATACAAACCTGATTTTGGCTTTGATAAAGAAAAGACAGAAAGAGAAAGGTGGGGGGGGGTGAAAAACAACCTCATGATTAGGGGTTTAGCAAAAGCACTAGATAGTCTTGGTTGTCATGGAGACCACCACAGCCACTACTTTATATGCAGATAATGTGCAGGAAGGGTAGACAGGAAGATTAGCTATAGATACAGCTCTTGAATACTGAAATGGGAGCAATAAAAAGGCTTCTGGCCTCAGGAAGTAGGCAGAACTAGCACAGGTCACAGCAGGAGAAGAGTCAGAACCAAAGGTTGAGGTAAAGGGTGTATCTGGGATGCCCAGGTGCGCAATGCCCATGGACAAGCTGGTGTAGTAGTCATTAGTGCTAATTCCCAGGTGTTTCTGGCTGTCTTTCTCTAAAATGCACGATAGGGCTAATACTTCTGGCAGCTTTGTGTGGGGGAGAAGCCACATGACTAGTTCTGGTCAACAAGTTATAACAAGTGGCACGTGTCATTTTCAGTCTTAACAATTAACTGCTGGTACAAGCTGAAACTCCAATACTTTGGCCACCTGATGTGAAGAACTGACTCATTGGAGAAGACCCTGATGCTGGGAAAGATTGAAGGCAGGAGGAGAGGGGACAACAGCGGATGAGATGGTTGGATGGCATCACTGACTCAATGGACATGAGTTTGAGCAAGCTCCGGGAGCTGGTGAAGGACAGGGAGTCCTGGCATGCTGCAGTCCATGGGGTCACAGAGTCAGACACGACTGAGAAACTGAACTGACTGATAAAAGAGTAAGATAAATTCTGAAAGGAACTAGAACTAAATCAATACCATACCACTTAATGAATAGCTCTTTATGTCTGTCTTCTCATATTTCCCTACACCTTATTCAGAATTAAGCAAATAATACTGAACACTTACTAGATATGAAGCACTCTCTTAGGTGCTGTGAACATGTGTAAACAAGCAAACTATCTTTGTAAGCTAGTGGAGAGGACAAACTTAAACACAGAAAATAAAACAGAAGAGGTGACTAATAATTGCCCAGTGACAAGGACATACAGAAGGGCATTTAGTTGGGACTCTGTAAGTATTTTTAAGCTGAGTTTTAAAACATGAGAAATATTTAGATTGGTGGGAAAAGGGTTGCCAAATTGCTCCAGTCTGAACAAAATGTGAACTTAAACATTCAGAGTTCCAGAAGAATAAACAGTGGCTGGAGTATAAAGGAAAGAAAGAAGAGAGAAAATCTCACGTTGCACATTAGTCAGTTCACCTTAAGTTGTTGCAAGGCTACGTATGGTGTCTTTATTCTGAGAGCTGTGCAACAGGAAATATTAAATGTTTCTCATGTATACATCATTTCCATCTCTGGAGCTTAACTCATCATCACTAACCTCTTCATGGCCTCATAAAGTTCTTCAAAGTCATCTTTCCATTGATGGCGTCACTCTCATTAAATGCTATTCTTTTTTGTTACAAACTGCTTTTCCTTCTGACAGAGTCTTTGTTAGGCATTTACCTCCTTGTGTAGACTAGAGCAGGAATTGATAACAATTTAGGTGGTCTTAAAATTTTCCAGGAAAACTTATTGAAGGAATAGAAGGTATTATTACAGGAACAGATAGAGACTTGTTAGCTAAATTTATAGAATCACTCCTACTATGATCTAACCCTAAAATAACATTGAAAAGAATCAAGCATATTCCTTCGAGGCCAGTTTCCAGAATGATCGTTTTTCTATTCAGCCCTTAACACCCTTCTCTAAGCTGCACCTTCTTACCCCACCCTTAGCTCCTGCTCTCCTCTCCTCTCTCAAATGACTCAAAATCCATTACCTACTTGTCTATTTCCTGTCACCCACCAGTAAATGCTCTTCTGATTACAACAGGGATTAAAAGCTTCGCACTTACAGAAAAATATTATCTCACCAGGATTTTGCTTTGTAACTTTTCATGACCACTAGGAGATAGTGAGCATGAAATGATTAAACAGAAATGACTTTGAACTACTGTTGTTAGGAATACTTAATGTATTACATTGAAAATATAACGGCACTGAGCACATGGATCTGGTTTCATTTTATGCTCCAACAGGAAATTACTTTCTCGCCAAAAGGCATTTAAACCCTTGTGAAGTTCCCATAGCCTGGAAAAGAATATTGGGTCCTGCAGAGACTGACTGAAGTGACTTAGCAGCAGCAGCAGCCCCAACTTAGTAGGACAGTGAACTACAGCTGACATAAAAATATAATTCAAACTCTACACAGCATTGTAAATCAACTATATTTAAATAAAAATAAAAAAGAGATAGAATCCAGTCTAGTAACAAGAGTTTAAAAAAGTATCAAATCTTATATGAGAATGTGCTAATATATCATGTATGCAGAATGTATATATAAGGTTACATGTTAAACTTGGTGTATTTCTCATAACAGAGTATGGAGGAGCATGTGTGTTCAGCTGTGTCTGACTCTTGTGACCCCATGAACTGTAGCCCACCAGGCTCCTCTGTCCATGGGATTTCAAAAGGCAAGCATACTGGAGTGGATTGCCATTTCCTTCTCCAGGAGATCTTCTCAACCCAGGGATCCAATAGAACACAGGTTCAGTTTATGTAAATAAACATTTTGGTCATATTCATTAAGCTCATAATGAAACAACTCATTGTTTAACATGGATTTCTAGAAGNTGGACTGCAGCCCACCAGGCTCCTCCGTCCATGGATTTTCCAGGCAAGAGCACTGGAGTGGGGTGCCATATAACTAAGTAAAGAAACACCAGGATAATGACAAGTTTGGGTAACATGAGGCTACAGGAATCCCCAGGCAGAGTTTGCAGCTCATCAGAGAGCCACATGGCTGTGTAATCAAATGAAGTTCAGTCATACCCTAGGACTCAGCATTCTAGTTCCTGGGAATGTTCCAGGGAGTCTGCGTGAAAATCCTGATGACAGCATCGCTTACGGTGGTGGTGAGAAGCTGGAAGCCATTCAGTGTCCAACACCAGCAGATGCATTGGTGCAGAGTGGAATGTTATGCAGCCGTTAGAATGAACAGGCAGACATATGCAAAGCCACACGGAAAGAATAAAAACATTAAAAAAGAACCCAGATCTGTAACACGACGTTCCACTGCTTAGTCACTCAGTCGTGTTCGACTCTCTGCAACCCCGTGGACTGTAGCTCGCCAGGCTCCTCTGTCCATGAGATTCTCCAGGCAAGAATACTGGAATGGGTTGCCATGCCCTCCTCCAAGGGATAGTCCCAACCCAGGGATCAAACGGGGAAGGCACTGGCACCCCACCCCAGTACTCTTGCCTGGAAAATCCAATGGACGGAGGAGCCTGGTGGGCTGCAGTCCATGGGATCGCTAACAGTCGGACAGACTGAGTGACTTCACTTTCACTTTTCTCTTTCATGCATTGGAGAAGGAAATGGCAACCCACTCCAGTATTCTTGCCTGGAGAATCCCAGAGATGGGGGAGCCTGGTGGGCTGCCATCTCTGGGGTCACACAGAGTCGGACACGACTGAAGTGACTTAGCAGCAGCAGCAGCCCCAACTTAGTAGGACAGTGAACTACAGCTGACATAAAAATATAATTCAAACTCTACACAGCATTGTAAATCAACTATATTTAAATAAAAATAAAAAAGAGATAGAATCCAGTCTAGTAACAAGAGTTTAAAAAAGTATCAAATCTTATATGAGAATGTGCTAATATATCATGTATGCAGAATGTATATATAAGGTTACATGTTAAACTTGGTGTATTTCTCATAACAGAGTATGGAGGAGCATGTGTGTTCAGCTGTGTCTGACTCTTGTGACCCCATGAACTGTAGCCCACCAGGCTCCTCTGTCCATGGGATTTCAAAAGGCAAGCATACTGGAGTGGATTGCCATTTCCTTCTCCAGGAGATCTTCTCAACCCAGGGATCCAATAGAACACAGGTTCAGTTTATGTAAATAAACATTTTGGTCATATTCATTAAGCTCATAATGAAACAACTCATTGTTTAACATGGATTTCTAGAATCAGTTCAGTTCAGTTCATTCTCTCAGTCATGTCCGACTCTTTGCGACCGCATGGACTGCAGCATGCCAGGCTTCCCTGTCCATCACCAACTCCCGGAGCTTGCTCAAATCCTGGAGCTTACTCAGTGATCAAATCTGCCATTAGATTTAAGATTCTGGTGCTTGGCTTGGCAAAAGCAGGAGAAAGAAAGTAATAGAATTAGGTCTGTATGTTACATGTAATTCTGTTAAATCAGAGAATAACTTGAGGCTTGGAGAGCACAGTTAGCTTGTCCAGCGTTACCCACACTTGTAGAGGAAGAACGAGTCTCCAGGAACAGAACTGTCTGGCTCTAATGCTCAGGCTATTTCCTGAATAATGGAGAATAACACTGCCGCCTCAAGTCCTTGAGCCTGTTCTGTGTGTAAGCACTACTCACAATAATTTTCCTAGCGGATAGAAGCAAAATTTCTGTATTTACACACTAAGTATTTTTGTCTAGACATTGGCGCCTCTTGATCATTAGTTGTAATATCACACTATTTTTTTTTTAAGAATTATCCACTTGTGATGATGGGAGTTTACAAATGATGTTGTTAAAAATAACACTTCTTTACTTTTAAATCTAAGGAAAACAGTGCAGCTGCATATCTATCAGCATGCTTAGAACTTTATTGTCTGGCTAGGTGTGAAGTCTTTTGCTGAATGTCTGACTGAAAATGACATTCAGCAAAAGTATTAAAGATGGTGATAAATATAATAAATTCTACCTCTGAAAGGTCATTTTGGTTCAGAGGAGAGCATCTTCACTTTATGATTACATAATTCTGCCAAAATGTTTTTGCAAGAATGAATAGGCAACTATGTCTCCATCTTAAGAGTTATGACTTTGGCTAAATGCATAACGTTCAGGGACTCTTAAGATCTAAGGGAAAATTATTCTTTAGAACTGTAGACATTAATAATATCTAGTTGGAAAGATATTTTCAACAGTTAGCACTTTTAGACTAGGCATTAGCTTAAATGTTTTTAAACTATTCACATAAAAGAAAATATATGTCAAATGCTCAAAGCAATGATTTTTCTTAAAGTCTTGCATTAGGGAAATGATACAGACCAAAATTAAGTACAGAAAAATAAGCAAATTGCTTTAGGGTCTCTAGCCTCTCTCTTCCACTTTTGGCAGCATCTAATTTTATGTAGTTATCTTTAATGTTAAGTCAACCACTCATTCTTTTTCACAAATACACAGAAAGTCATATGGTAAATATTTTTTAGGGCATGTTTGGTCTCTTGGACCAAATTCTTGACAAACTACTCCTATAATAGTCCCAAGAGCACTAAAGAGGTGTCTGCTGTTTTCAAGGGCAATCAGCTTATTAGCAGCAGACCTGCCATGATCAATTTCAGGCATTTTCAAGTGAACCCCGACTGAAATGGACACACTGGATTATCTTGCTGAATTTCACATAGCTAATTCAAAATGCAGTTTAATGATTTACAGACAAAGCATCCCATCTTGTTAAGCAATGCAGGTGGATATCCACTGACTCAGGAATGATGTCACTCAGGAGCAGCCAAATGTGTACGTATACATCAAAGGAAAGCATTAGCACACTATGATAAAGATTAGCAAGTAGTCGTTAAGACTAAGTATGTTGCAGATGTGTGTTTGTATCAGTCAATATATTTTGGTGAAAGTTTTTTTTTATATTTCTTGTGTTATTGAAACAGGTTAATACTGCTATTAGCATAATAATATTGGAGAAGGAAATGGCAACCCACTCCAGTATTCTTGCCTGGAAAATCCCAGGGACTGAGGAGTCTGGCTGGCTATAGTCCATGGCGTTACAAAGAGTCAGACACAACTGAGCGACTAAGCCCACACATAATATAAATATAATTCATATGCCTATATGTGACTTAAATGTGTTGATAAATAGTATCGCATTGAATGATTTTAAATTAAGAATACGCTGTGTATGGTTGTAGAAACTTGGATCATTTGGGCCAGAAGGAATATTGGTCTTCAGTGCTATAGGATAATGGGAAAAGGGAAAGAAGCTGGGGCCAGGGCTGAGGAAATTCACCCAGTTTTGTGGCTGGGTTCCCGGCAGAGGGATGGCCAGCATCCAATATCTGCTGTTCAAAGGGTGATGAAGGAAGCCTGAGATCCCGGCTTGACAGAGTAAGGCAGGAAGGGTTTGCAAGACCTGTAGTCAGCACAGTTTAGATGGCCACGTCGTGGTTCCAGATGGCCTCTCCCTAAGCCAGGATTACAGAGAGCAAGACACAGCCAGGACCCCACGCTCTAGTCTCAGTGGGAAACAGTGCTGTTAAAGGCCAGAAAAATCACAGTTGTTACCAGGGTTGTGGGCTTTGGAGGCAGTCAGACCTGGATTATAATCAAGGCACTCCCAGCTACTCATCATGTTTTGTAACCTCTTTAAACTTAACCTCTCAAAATCCCAGCTTTATCCCTGGTAAAGTAGAGCTAATAATATTTATTCCAAAAGATTTTCTTGGAGACTAAATGATGTATAGAATCTAATGACTAAGACAGCAGGAATTAAGAATGTAAAGATAAAAAACGTAGGTTTGGAGCTGGACTCCTTGAGTTTGGATGCTAGCTTGTGTTTTGGAGGCAGTTTACCCTCTTTGGCCTCAGTTTTCTCATCTCTATATAAAGAATGCTAAGTAAACCTATCTTTTAGGGTTTGTTGTTAGAACAATGCCTGGTATATAGAAATAATTAATAAAGTTAATTATTTGTAATGTTAAATCAATATACAAAATATTTTTTATTGTTGCTGTTATTTCGGTTAATAGGGTCAGTCATATAGAGAGCTAAACAGGGTGCTGATGAGGGGAAAGCTGATTAGTAAGTATCTGTGAAACCAGGGCTCTGTCTAGATTGAAAAACCACAAGCCTCATCCTAGATGGATGAGGAATCTGTGCTGTTCATGTGCTATTTGCCATCACCAAGAGTCAGCATGTGAGTAGTAAGACACACTGCTAAATGAAATGTCCACAAACTAAGACTCAGCAGGGTAGGGGAAGTGAGGAAATAAAGCCCATGTGATTGATCAGTATTATAGTTTTAAGAAGAAAACCACATGGGTCTGCTTAAAATTTTCTTATATCTTTCTCAGAATTACTGCTTCATGCCTGGCTCGCTCTGTTCTGCTAAGAGGCTCCTGAAGATGTGTCAAAATAAGTCGTTCCTCACTGGCACCATCATTTTAAATGCACTTTTAAAAAGTGTACACTAAAGAACATGGCTGTACACTCAGCTTCTCAATGTCCTGCTTTCCTTAGCTCTAAAATGGAGGGGTTGAATGAGAAATTCTGTAATAACCTTTCAATTCATAAATTATATGATTCTATGGTCATATACCATATTTGGCATTCCTTAGGCCACCTTCAGAGACTAGGACATATGATTGTTGTAACCACCTTTTAATAAAGTCCTTATGGAACTCCATGTAACTAAAAACCTCTGGATTAGGTCCAGGGTCATTAAAATAAATTCTGTGATACAGTGGGCTCTATTCTATAGAGATTTTAGGTTATAACTGTGCACTTTAAATAAAGTCATTTATAATGAACTAAACCCTGAGGGAAATCTGACTTTTTCAATATGTTCTGTCTTACCATGATCTATTAGATGATGGAAATGCCTACAGAGGAAGTTACCTTGACACTTACATCAATGATTCCTACTGGAAGCTTCTCACTTCACCTCATTCTTTAAGTCTTTAGCTGTTCTGAATTCTGTGTCAGGCAAACTCTGAAGTACTCTTGGCTTTGTAGATATCTCATGTCTCAATAATTATCTTTACTTTTTCAAAAGCATTTTACTTCTTTCTCCTATAATGTATTAAGTCATGGTAATAGTAGCTGACATCTCCTGGATGTGTGACGTGTGCCAAGCTCTGTGTTCAGAGTAACCCATTGCATTTGCTCTTTCAGTCCTCAGGAGAACCTTTCAAGGCAGTATTGTTACTCCCATTTAAGCCTTTGAAAGGTTGAAAGTCTTGCTCCAGGTCACATAAGTGGTTAAGTCAGCACCTCAGCTACCAAGTTTATGCTTTTCATCACACAGCTTTCTT
>SJYX01016076.1:216557-375035 GCA_006410675.1 Oreotragus oreotragus
TTGAGCATCTTTTCATGTGTTTGTTAGCCATCCGTATGTCTTCTTTGGAGAAATGTCTATTTAGTTCTTTGGCCCATTTTTTGATTGGGTCGTTTATTTTTCTGGAATTGAGCTGTATAAGTTGCTTGTATATTTTTGAGATTAGTTGTTTGTCAGTTGCTTCATTTGCTATTATTTTCTCCCATTCAGAGGGTTGTCTTTTCACCTTGCTAATAGTTTCCTTTGTTGTGCAGAAGCTTTTAATTTTAATTAGATCCCATTTGTTTATATTTGCTTTTATTTCCAGTATTCTGGGAGGCAGATCATCACACAGCTTTCTTGATGAGCGTGAGGAAGAGGCAGACAATGAGGATGTCAGAAGCTTTTGACTTTAAATATCTGATCTTCACTACGAGAAAAATCTCAAGATATGCAAGTGTACTTTATTTGAGCATTGTAGCTATTTTGCAGAAATTGTGGATTCTTTCTTATGGCAAATATTATGCTTTCCTTAGGTCTGTTCACTATATTTTTTCTCAGATAGAGTTTAAATCCATTTTTACAAAACTATAATTCACCCATGCTTTCAGAAAGTTTGGCTTATACAGCTTTCTATTTGGAAATGGCTTATACGACTTCCCTGGAGGATCATTGCCTTTTATACTCTTGAAAAATAAATTATTTTGAGTTCTCTCTGTCTTCAAAGAGCTATTATTACTAACTGAACCTTTATCATCACAAATAGGCCAAAGGGTAAGAGGTTTTTATTGATACTGCTCATTAAAATATTCATAACTAGGAATTTGAGATGCATTCCCTGTTGAGTGTAATCAAGCTACTGTTGCATTTGTGTGTCTTTTACCCACTTATTTTTCTTAAAAGTAATTTTCTAAAGTATAAAATGTATTAGACTTTACATGTGTATTTTTGTTTTGATATAGGATGGGTGATGGGAAGAGGGCATGTGATATAAGATTTTTTTCCTTTGGGATGCCTGTCAATTAAATATTTAAGCAATAAATTGAGGCATTTGGGTTAGGTATAGTGGTAGATACATGGGAATAAAAGAATATTTGGTCTCTAGGGCAACAGGATATATATTTAAAGGAATAAAGTGCAACTTGCAATGTGGCAAAAGAATACTTACATTACTATATGTTTTTAAAAGAGGGGAATTTGTGTAGGGTCGTTATGGAAGATAAAACAGAAAAGGTAAAAGTTCATCTTGTCCATAAAGGGTGAACATGAATTTGATGCAGGGAGGGATACAACGAACTAAAACCACAGGCAGGACCATGACATAAAAACATGCTCAGGATAGCAACTAAGTCCTCTTGGCTCACAGGGAAAGTGTATGCAAAGGCTAAGTTAGAGAAAAAATGAGAAGTGTAGCTTTCATACAGATAGTGAAGAAGTTTGAATGATTAGTGATGAAACTGGATTCTAGTCAACAATTCTAATTCAATTCTAATGTAGGTGGGGGTTTCCCACATCAAGTAATGTTCCAACAGCAGCTGGGTGTTTACAGTTCAACTCCACTCTGACACTATTTACCCAAAGATGGAGTCAGATCTCACAGGATGAGAGACTGCCCTCTTCCTCCTCCTCCTTTAGATGTCAAGTGCAAGTCCAAGTTGCCACCTATGCTTCTGATGGATCAGTTACAGATTGAATGTTTCAATTACTCCTCCCTGGGTTTTATTAATTTGCTAGAGTGGCTCACAAAACTCTGAAATGTTTTATTTACTACATTGCCAGTAGTTATTATAAAAGGATATATGACTCAGGAACAGCCAGATGGAAAGTTGCACAGGGTAAGGTATGGGGAAAAGGGCACTTCCCTCCCATGCCACCTCCAAGTGCTCACCAGCCTAGAAGCTTTCTGAACCCCTCCATTTGAGATTATATGAAAGCTTCATTACATCAGCATGACTGATTAAATCGTTGGCCATTGGTGATTAATTTGACCATTAGACCCTCTCCTCCCTTCCTAGGAAATCAGGGGGTAGGACTGAAAATTCCACCCTCTATTTATAATTGGTTCCTCTGGCAACCAGCTCCCAATCTTAGGTGCTTTTCAGAAGTTACTTCATTAATATAAACTCTGATGTGATTGAAAGGGCTTTGTTATGAATATTAGGACATTTGTGCTAGACACTTTCCTGCCAGGTGTTAGTTCCTATCATCCTCACAGGGTTCATTTTCAGTGGGTGATGCTATCTCACCCACTCACCAATGAAGAAACTAAGAGAGTGTGTTACTTGTCAGGGCTCACAGACCCAAAAACATCAGAACCAAGACCGAGTTCAGACTTGTGAGTCGAGATACAACACGGATTCCATCAGACTCTACTGCAACTTACAAAGAGTGGAAGATTCTCAATTATGGCTTTTTCAAAGGAAGGCAGACATAGGATGAAGGTCACAGTGAGAGATATTGCTCAGAAATTTGAGAATATTGAGTATTTGGGGATACAGAAATCAAGGAGCACAGTGAAAGAAAGATCATTCCAAGCAGAGGGTCAGGGAGATTTGAACTCCGGAAAAAAATGGATATGCTGTTTGATTTTAGTATCATATCTTCGCTGAGTATTGTTCTTCTGCTGAAAATCACTATTCTAATAGTTAGGTGGGTGGTCTATGAAATACAATACATGACTTCATATATGTCTCTGCCACTTACTAAGTTGTTTAATCCTGAGTGTCGTGCCTGCTCTGTCCTCAAGTGTAAAATAGGGATGATAGTTTCATAGCGTGTCTGTGAGGAATCAGTGAGTTAATTGTAAAGTAATACTTAGAATGATTCCTAGAACTTAGTAAGCATTCAATGAATATTTATTATTATACCTATCATTAATTATAGTAATAAGACAATGCACTTTCCAGAGTATTTGAACACTTATGTCTTAGTCAGGGTTCTCCAGAGAAACAGAACCAATAGGACATATATATGTAAAGATATTTATCTTGAGGATTTGGCTCATACAACTGTGAAGCTTTAGTTAGTCCAGAATTCAGTGGGGGAGGCTTGGCAGGCTGGAGACTCAGGAAAGAGCTGCAGATCATGTTCAGTCAGTCATGCTGGAGATCCAGAAAGAACAAATACAGCAGTTGAAGTCCAGTTGTTTCCTGTTGGAGAGGTCAGACTTCAGTTCCTTTCAGGACATCAAGTGATGGGATGCAACCCACCCACTTTATGGAAGGCAATCTGCTTTACTCAAAGTCCACCAATTTAAATGCTAATTTTATCTAATAACAGCCTCACAGAAACATCTGGAATAATGCTTGACTGATATCTCAGTTCATTCATGTTGTTATAACAAAATACCATAAACTGGTGGCTTAAACAACATAAATTTATTTCTCATAGTTTTGGAGGCTGGGAAGTCCAAAGTCAAGCTCCTAGAATAATCAGTGTCTGGTAAAGGCCCACTTTTAGGTTTGCAGTTAGCTGCTTTCTTGCTGTATTTTGGCCTTCTGGGGAGAGGGAGCCAGAGACAGTGATGAGTCTCTTCCTCCTCTTATATGTGTGTGCGAGCTCAGTTGTGTCTGACTCATTGAGACCTCATGGACTGTAGCCCACTAGGCTACTCTGTCCATGGAATTTTCCAGGCAAGAACACTGGAGTGGGTTGCCATGCNCCTCCTCTTATATGTGTGTGCGAGCTCAGTTGTGTCTGACTCATTGAGACCTCATGGACTGTAGCCCACTAGGCTACTCTGTCCATGGAATTTTCCAGGCAAGAACACTGGAGTGGGTTGCCATGCCCTCCTCCAAGAGATCTTCCCAACCCAGGGATTGAATCCACATATCTTGCATCTCTTGCATTGGCAGGTGGATTCTTTATCAGTGAGTCACCTGGGAAGCCCCTTCTTCCTCTTATTAGGGCACTAACCCCAACATAGAAGTTCCATTCTCATGACCTCAATGAACCAAATTACCTCTCAAAGGTCCTACCTCTTAATACCATTATGTCAGGGGCAGGATTTAACATACGGATTTTGGGTGGGTGAGGGGCATGAACATTTATTTTACAACAACCGATTATCTGTACACTGTAGCCCAGCTAAGTTGACACATAAAATTATCCATCACAGTAGTAAATCACCTTAGCCTTTGCATCACAGGGTTTGCCTACTTGATCCACTTATTTAGTAGCATAGAAAAATGTGCCTATTATCGTACCCTGGACGTCAACTATCTATTGACAGAGTGTCTTTCAGGGTATACTTTTTTCATTCTTTTGTCTCATATGATTTTTAAAGATTTTTTTCCTCACTTCTAGTATATTTAACTAGTGGGACCAGATATTGAATCTGAGGTCTAGCTTTCTAGGGAGGAATTCAAAAGCATCTTCCTTAAAATGCATGCACCTATACAATTAATGTTTGTTCCTTTAAAGTAATTCATAATGAATCTACCAAGGAATACAGCAAATGGAGCTAACGGAAATTTGTTCAGATTAGATTTTAACTTTCTGTATTCTCTTGTGTGAAATCTGACTGTTTTATATGCAAAGTTCAAAGACCACCAAGACAAGAGGTTTATATCACATGTGATGTTAGCATTGCTGTCATTTTATAATTTCTTTTGCAAAATCTTTTTTTTCCCTACCAGGTTTTTTCTTGAGAATAGCTGTTCTCATTCTTCAACAGAATCCCTACTACAGGAATGGACATGAATCTGCTTATCTGTTAATCATCCTGAGTCCTTATTGAGTGACTTATCCTTCACTCAGGGGTCTCTGGAGTATCTCTGTCACAGGCAGTATGCTGGCTCTGTGAGTATACTTTCTGGTATGTATTTTACAATGACAGTCTCAAGTAAGAAATTATTATTATTTTTTGCCCAAGGTTAATAAAAGGGCTTATGATAGAGTGTAGTTCAGCTGAAGTCCAATAGTACAGTTATTTTTCTTTCTTTCTTATCACCTGGTTTGCAGTGATTTTTCCTGGGATGTTGGCTTGATGCTAATTTTTAACATCTTTTTCTTTTCTGTTTTAAATTGTAAAATTAATATCTGTTCGTTGTACCTAGTGAAATGATAAAAAAAATTAATAAGGACAAGCTAACAGTTTCCTTCCACTTCCCTGAGGAGACCAGGGCAAATCAGTTTATATGCATTTTTTAACCTTTTTCTAAGGTTGTGGAAACATACACACATTAGTATTGATTGTTTTTATAAAAGACATTATGGACATTAAGCTGCAATTTGTTTTTCTTTGTTTAACAATATGCTATGGATAGCCTTCCAGGTCAACAAATATATTTCTCCTTTTTACAGCTAACTGTTTTAACCTGGGTTACCTCCCAGAAGTCTGGGACAAGAACTTGCCTGCAGGAAGTTTATTCTGGAAAGTGATCCCGAGGATCAGGAGTGGAGGACTGGAAAGAATGAAACAGGGAAGGAGGACAAGTCAGCCAGGGGTTTGTTTTCAACCTGATCAGAACTGTGGGAAAGTGAGATTTCTAAGGAGCAGTGTAGAATACATCTCATAATTGTTTGCTGAAGGGACAAAGGAGAAACCACATGGATGCTGGTTCCAGCTCCCTAGTGGTCAGGATATGCCCTGTGCCCTTTTTGACTTCAAGTTTCAGCGGTATTGGAATGGCTGCATTCCTACAAATGTCTCAAGGGTTGATGATAAAGTGTCTGGACACAAAGCGAGAAATATGTGATGCAGCTGAAAGAAAGTGCTGTCAATTATACCTCTGAGCAGCTGGTTACTACAGCAACAGCTAGAGTAAAATGAACTGAGAGGATGTGAAATGATACCCAGGAGAAATCTAAAACAAATGCATAATGTTCCATAATGTGTATGTGCCATATTTATGTAACAATACACAGTGGATAGGTATTTGTGTTGTTTCCAGTTTTATTTTTGCCTCCACAATCTGGCACTAAACATCCGTATTCATATATTTTTATTAGCTGGTGCTTTGAGGTCTATATAATTCCCCAAAGTGGAATTGCTGGTTCCAAGCACTTTTAATCTGTTAACTGATTCCTTCCATAGCATAGGTATTATTATTGTCCTCTTTTCTCACACGAGGAATCAGACACATGTAGAAATCTAGTAAATGAAAGCAGTTAGAATTTTTATTTGGTACTCAAAGATTTAAATTCCAAAAAATTATTAGACCATATAAAAGAAAAAATTTTAATACTATTAAGTCAATGTGGTTTATTTCTTTAACTTGCAAATCATGCTTTCTTGCAGTCATTTAAGCATCATATTTCCAGAGAAGGAAGGAAGGTGCATGTTACTCCCCAAAGGAGCAGTTTCTGACCTAGAAGAACTCTTTAAGCAGAAACCTTAGAGGCAGTCTTCCCTATAAGGTCACCACTGGGGTGGGGTCAGGGGAATGACCTTGAGCTGAGGGCTGCAAGGTTGACTGCTTGAGTTGTAGCTTTTGGCAGGCCCACCTAGATAAGAGAATCTGTGTTCATGAACCCAACTTCTATACCAAAAGACAGCATGGGAACCAGCTATCAGGCAGACCCAGGAATGGGCAAGTTATGGGGCACGTCATTGGGCCTAGATTACAGAAATCTTTTTACAAAAAAGCATCTCAATTTGTTGAAGTAGCCCTTGGTCAAAATATCTGTGGTTCTTGGAAGCTCAGTATGTTCCTTCTGCGGCCCTGGTGCTAAGGAGATGCTCTTCCAAGCACAGAGGATGAAGCGCTTATGTTCAGGTGGAATTAAGAACAAATAAGCCACAGTGTGAAGGTCCCTTATGGGGCAGAGATGGTGAATCTAAAGATCTTCCAGTCAATGCATTCCACTTGACTGCATGGCTTCTTGAGTCAGTCATAGTCCTAAGCCTCACAGATAGACACAAGGCTCCTTGACTCAATGAGCTGAGCCTCTAACAATTACAATCAATGCATAAAAAATGAACCGGAACATTATCTCGTATGCTGCATTAGTTTTCTAATGCTGCCAAAATAAATTACCACAAATTTAATAGCAACACAATTTGTTTTCTCACAATTTCTTTAGGTCAGAAGTCCAGGTGAGCTCAGCTGAGTTCTTTGTTCAAGATTTCACGAGGCTAAAGTGAAGGTTTCAGCTCAGCTGCATTCCTCACTAGCAGCTCTAGGGGAAAATCTGCTTCCAAGCTTATTCAGATTGTTGGCTGAATCTACTCCCTGTGTTTGTAGGACTGTCTCTGGTTGTTGTTGTTGTTTGCTGGCTGTGATTCAAGGGCCATTCTTTGCTCCTTGAGTTTCCTACAATTCTTTTCCATGTAAGCCCCTGTCAGCAATGGTGGACCAAGTCCCTCTCAAGGTTTCAATCTCTGACTTCCTCTTTCTCACACATCTCTGAACTCTAGCTAGAGAAAGAGCTTTGCTTTAAGGGCTCCTATGATTAGATTGTGCTCACATGCATAATCCAAGATAACCTCTTTAAGGTCTGTGAGTTTATCTGCAGTCTCTTTTGCCATATAGTGTAATATATTCACAGGTCTCAGGGATTAAAGAATGAGCATCCTTGGGGGTTCATTCTGTGTACTCTGTATATTATAATAAAAGTATGAACAAAATATTAATGGGAAGGCGGAGCAAGGAGATAGCAATTCTGTCTGGAATAAAGGTGGTAGAGAGAAAGGCTTCATTGCAGGGGTAACATATGAGTTATATTTCTAAGGAGGAATGTGATTTCATCAGAGAGAATGGGTACATAAAGTTTATTTCAGGCAAATATAAAATCAGGAAGACATAAAGACATTTAGTTATGTTTGAGATTGGCAAATAATCTAGTCTAGCTAAAGTATGTCTGAGTTTAAATCCTAGCTATGCTGTATGACCATCTGTGTAGTCTCAGAGAAATCTCGCTTAGTCCTCATTTCTTCTGTGAAATGGGGGTAGGTCGTGATAGTACTTATTTCACAGAACGTGAGGATTAAGTATGCTAAAATACCAAAGCACATAATGTCGTGTCTTCCACATTACACATGCACATCAGAGACAACTACTAGTGTTTACATTCCTGTTATTCCTAGAGCCAGAACAGATTGGTAAAAAGTGAAGTGGCAGGAGTGAGTGAGGCTGAGAGTGTAGGCTGTGGTTGGAGTGTGCAGTCAGAATGGAACTGTATTAATCAGTATTATTTGACTCATTGTTTTCTTCCAGATATTCTGACATCACTTTTATATGAGTTTTATCTTACTTTCAAAGGCTTCATCTTAATTTTTTTGAGTGGGTTATACTCCAAGTCCCCCAAATCTCTTATGACATTATGTCCTTTCTCTAGAAGACTTACCCTATTTTCTGTAGTTTTAGCGACTATTTCTGGCCCCAACTTCTCCCCTGAACTGAGACCTGCACTTGGACGTTTCAACCTAAACACCTTCCTCCTCATTCATTGTTCTCATGTCTTGATCACTTTCTGTCTTCTTGCCACACCATTACCACCATCTCCCTACCACATACTATTCGTATTCCACCAAGAACTATTCATATTCCACTGTTCTCTTAGTTCTTGATATCAGTATTCCCACCAATAAAAATAATTGTAACAGACAAGTCCTGGAGTGTGGTTTCATTCTTACAGACTTGCTATATTCCATTTCATTTACTTGGCATACCCATCCCAAGCTCAGATATTTCCAGTCTGAAGCCCCTCCACGCTATTTCCATACCTTGCGCATGATTCTGTGGTGGCACATACCGCATTGTATTGTGAATAACTATCAATATGTCTGACTCTCCTGGAAGTTCACTGTGGGTACCTTAGGAGTCTATGCCTTTTCATCTTTGTAGTCATCATATTTAGTAGACTGCAAGGCTTCTAACAGCAGAGACTTAAAAAAAAAAGGATGTTGAATTGACTTTGAGTTTATCTTATAGGCAACAAGTCAATTTTTAAGTCGATGAATGACATTATCAGGTAAGTGTTTCAGCAAGGTAATTCTGGCAGGTGTACTAGATGGATTGGTGGAGAATGAGAGACTGGCAGCAGTGAATTTATTCAGGAAGTTTCTTTATAACCCACAGGAGAGATGATAAAGGTATAGCAGTGACGGTGAAATGAGAAAAAATGAACAAATTTGAGAGATTATTACAGGCAAGATTTCTATGACTTACTGACTGATTAGATAATATATATGGGGGAGAGATGGGTACAGGATGATGCTGGAATTTGGGACTGGCCAAGGGAAACAAATGTTGGGTTAGGGAATATAGAAGGAAGACTTTGTTCACAGAGAAAAAAAATACAAGGTTTGGTTTTGAGCATGTCAAGACAGAGGTTCTGAGGGACCCCCTGGAAGAAATGTCTAATAGGCAGTTAGAGATCAAGTACATATTTGTATGTTTTAAAATATTTTCCCAAAAATCTATATTGATTTTAAGTGTTTAAACAAATTTATGAAGCATTTATCTCTTATTTTCTAAAATAGAAGTTATTATCTGCTTACGCTGTCTAGCCATAGTGTGCTCAACTCCACATGGTGAATCAAGAGGAAAATTAAGGTGACAGATGTTGGCACCTGTTTGCCTCTCCTTCACTCTGGCAATCTCAGTGAGCAGGAACAGAAACACCGCTGATCACCATGGAAGCAATGGATACACACAGGTCAAGAATGGGATTTGCTCTAGGTCTTATGGGAAATAACAGTGGAACTTAACGACATTTCCTGACTCCTCAAATGTTTATCTCAAGAGAGCATTAGAGAAATGTAGTTTGAATTTCTCAGAAGATGGTGAAGAATTTCTCCTTTCTCTTCCATCTAAGATCCAGCAATAATGGATTCCTGAAAGGCTGTCTTAATGATATTGTTTCTAGAGAGTATTAGGCTGTTTTGAAAACCTAAGACATTAGTCCTTTACTTTATCTGGATTCGTTTAGGGCCACCTGTCCTCTATGACCTGTATTCAATGGAAGAGGCTATGTGGCGCATGTTTCCCTGAACAGGAAGGAAAAGAGAGTCATGAGGGATGTAGCAAGACATGCAGGTTTTGTGTCTGCTTAATGTCTCCAAATGTGGATTTAATTGTACTGTGATAGCATGTTCGTACTGAGCAAGGAGAGAAAAACAAGTAACAGCTTTCTCACCAGTAAGGCATCTTATTTACCTATCGCTTCCTGGCTGCATGGAAACCACAGACAATAAATCTCTCTTGAACATTTGTGAGGTTTCTTCTTAAAATGCAGGAAATGTAACCCTCCTACAGACTGCAAGCAATTCTAAACTCTTTTCCTGTGAGATTTCTACTTAAACTCTTTGTGCCAAAATGCAATTTATTTTGAGTACTCTTGAGTTTCTTAGGACTCTAATGAGTTTAATGAATGTTTGCAATGATTTTTCACATCAATGCCATGAGCTTTACAGGCTAGTTTTTTTTACTGTGATCTACCAGACCAGCTCCCTCTGTGGTTGGCAGGTAGACATTAGGCATTTAAAAAATTTGACCCTGAATGTCATAGGTACAATAGCTCAGTGCAGTTCAGTCATTCAGTCGTGTCCAACTCTTTGTGACCCCATGGACTGCAGCACGCCAGGCCTCCCTGTCCATCACCAACTTCCACTGTTACTCAAACTCATGTCCATTGAGTCGGTGATGCCATCCAGCCATCTCATCCTCTGTCATCCCCTTCTCCTCCCACCTTCAATCTTTCCCAGCATCAGGGTCTTTTCAGATGAGTCAGTTCTTCACATCAGGTGGCCAAAGTATGGAGTTTCAGCTTCAGCATCAGTCCTTCCAGTGAATATTCAGGACTGATTTCCTTTAGAATGGACTGGTTGGATCTCCTTGCAGTCCAAGGGACTCTCAAGAGTCTTCTCCAATACCACAGTTCAAAAGCATCAATTCCTTGGCACTCGGCTTTATTTATAGTCCAACTCTCACATCCATACATGACTACTGGAAAAACCATAGTTTTGACTAGATGGACTTCTGTTGGCAGAGTAATGTCTCTGCTTTTTAATATGCTGTCTAAGTTGGTCATTGGAGAAGGCAATGGCAGCCCACTCCGGTGTTCTTGCCTGGAGAATCCCAGGGACAGGGGAGCCTGGTGGGCTGCCGTCTATGGGGTTGCACAGAGTTGGACACGACTGAAGCAACTTAGCAGCAGCAGCAGGTTGGTCATAGCTTTTCTTTCAAGGAGCAAACGTCTTAATTTCATGGCTGCAGTCACCATCTGCAGTGATTTTGGAGCCCCCAATAATAAAGTCTGCCACTTTTCCCATTATTTCCCCATCTATTTGCCATGAAGTGATAAGACCAGATGCCATGATCTTAGTTTTCTGAATGTTTAGTTTTAAGCCAAGTTTTTCACTCTCCTCTTTCACTTTCATCAAGAGGCTCTTTAGTTCTTTGATTTCTGCCATAAGGGTGGTGTCATCTGCATATCTGAGTTTATTGATATTTTCCCCAGCAATCTTGATTCCAGCTTGTGCTTCATCTAGCCTGGCATTTTGCATGATGTACTCTGCATATAAGTTAAATAAGCTGGGTAACAAAATACAGCCTTGACGATAGTAAAAGAACCTAATTTACTATGCTGTATGGTGAATATCGAAAATAGTAATAATGAATTCATCAAAGTGTAGGCAACTTGCTTGTCCCTTCTCATTTGTATCTCTCAGAGAAGAGGAAACAAATACCCATCAAGGACCACTGTGGACACAGTAAGGTAAAGGTACAAAGAGGGTCTGTATACATGCAGTTGATGGGTGTGGTGCAGTAAAGGTATGCGTACCTAGATTATGGCAGACTAAGGCTTTTATGGGAGAAGTGAGGAGATTATTAATATGAGTCCTGGAGGTTGATTTTCTTCATTTGTTATCTGGCTAATGGCTCTGAGGTTTCCCAGGTGGCTCAATAGTAAAGAATTGGCCTGTCAATTCAGGAGACACAGGGACGTGGGCTTAATCCTTGGGTCAGGAAAATCCCCTGGAGAAGGAAATGGCAACCCACTTCAGTATTCTTGCTGAGAAAATCCCACAGACAGAGGAGCCTCGAGGACTACAGTCCATGGGGTCACAAAGAGTCAGACACAACTGAACCACTTAGCATGCATGCACATTTTGAAATGATTACTACAATGAAGCTGTATATCCATCACCTTAGTTATCATTTTTTGTTTATTTGTTTTGTGGTAAAAACATTTAAGGTCTACCCTCTTTGCAAGTTTCAGTATATAATACAGTGTTAACTATAATCACTGTATTAGATCTTCAAAACTTTTCTGTCCTGCATAACTGAAACCCTTGACCAATATCTCTCCATTTCCCCTATTTCCCAACCACTGGCATCCAGCATTCTACTTGCTGCTTCTATGAGTTTGGCTTTTTCAGCTTCCACATATAAGTGAGGTCATGCAGAATTTGTCTTTCCGTACCTGACTGGTTTCATTTAGCAAAATGTCCTCCAAGTTCACCCATGTCATCCCAAATGGCAAGATTTCTTTCTATTTAAAGGCTGAATAATATTCTATATACACACTTTCTTTATCCATTCACCCATGTGTAGACACATGGGGGTGCAGGTATCTGTTTGAGATACTGATTTCATTTCTTTTGGATACATATTCAGAAGTGTGACTGCTGAGTAGCTCTATTTTTAACTTTTCATGGAACTTCCATACTGTTTTCCACAATGGTTGTATCAATTTACACTCCCAGAACACTGCACGAGAGTTTCTGAGCAGGATACACTTTGATTCAGTAGGAAATCTTGATTTTGGTGAGTTAACCATATATGAAAGAGAGTGAAGATCAGACTTCCAGGTTTAGTTTGGCTCTAAGCTTGAAGAAAGAATGGCAAGAAGGGGACCAGGTAGTCCTTGAGGCTCGAGGACTGTCTGATGGTTTCATAGGTTATGAGAGAATGTAGAGATTTCAAACAAAAGCCATGGTTCAAAACGAGAAGTATACCTTGGCCTGAGCCGTCACTGGACTCCAAAGACCAGCGCCCATTCAGTTGAGGAGGGAGATGTCCTCACATGTGACAGAGTAAGCTAGCAGGAACAGCAACATATGTAAAAACTCTCACTGCTGCTGCTGCTAAGTTGCTTCAGAACAAAAGCCATGGTTCAAAACGAGAAGTATACCTTGGCCTGAGCCGTCACTGGACTCCAAAGACCAGCGCCCATTCAGTTGAGGAGGGAGATGTCCTCACATGTGACAGAGTAAGCTAGCAGGAACAGCAACATATGTAAAAACCCTCACTGCTGCTGCTGCTAAGTTGCTTCAGCCGTGTCCAACTCTATAGATGGCAGCCCACCAGGCTCCGCCATCCCTGGGATTCTCCAGGCAAGAGCACTGGAGTGGGTTACCATTTCCTTCTCCAGTGCACGAAAGTGAAAACTGAAAGTGAAGTCACTGAGTCATGTCCAACTCACAGCGACCCCATGGACTGCAGCCCACAAAACCCTCACTACATACTGCAAAATGGAAACAGCTTGTTTCAGAAAAAGATAATGATGTACCTGATTTAGACATTCTTGTTAAAAACAAAGGCAATTAGCAAATTTGTCATGTGGTATTAGAGAAAATTTTCCATGTTCAGCTCTAGTATTCTTCAAGAAAATTTGGTTTCCACCTGACTACCCAAAGAGAATTGCTCTGCTGCTACAGTAACTGTGTCCCTGGATATATGGCAGTTGACAGAAACACTCTTTATATGTTAATTTTTATGCTTAGAAATGTAGGCTGGGCTGGCGGATAGGTAAAATTACAAGCTGGATGATGAAACTGGTATAAGGCAATGTTATAGCATTACTTTCTCTGTTTCATGCCTCACATCCCAGCCATCAGCAAATCCTATCAACTCCATCATTCCTACCCTGGTCTGAGCAGTCACCATTTCTCACCGGGATTTTGCAGTGGTTTCTGAACTGTTCTATTTCCACTCTTGTCTTTCTTCCTTCTACTCTCTAAACACCTGTAACAATGATCTTTAAACAATATAATTCAGATCACTATTCCTTTGATTCAAATTCTCCAAGGGGACATTAGTCAGCTCTTGCTTTGGTAAGGATCCTTAAACCATCCTGACTCAGAAGTTTACAATAGTAAGCATTTGTTTTTCTTGTTTCCAGGTCAGCTGGGGTGGCTCTGCGTTAGGCTCCAGGATGGGTTCTGGTTGCTCCATGAACATTATTCTGGGCCTTGGCTGAAGGCACACTGACTTCCTGGAGCCCACTCTTCTAATAGTAATCTGAAGGGGTCCCAGGAACCAAGATACCTCATGTGAAAACCGGAGAAGGCAATGGCACCCCACTCCAGTACTCTTGCCTGGAAAATCCCATGGGCAGAGGAGCCTGGTGGGCTGCAGTCCTTGGGGTCGGGAAGAGTCGGGACACGACTGAGCGACTTCACTTTCACTTTTCACTTTCAAGCCTTGGAGAAGGAAATGGCAACCCACTCCATGTTCTTGCCTGGAGAATCCCAGGGACAGAGGAGTCTGGTGGGCTGCCGTCTATGGGGTCGCACAGAGTCGGACACGACTGAAGCATCTTAGCAGCAGCATGTGAAAACATTTAAGGCCACTGCGTCACATTCGCTAACATCCATTGACCGCCGGTGTGAGGAAATATTCTCTTCATGTGGGGAAGGATGCCGCAAAGAAATGTTGCCAAGGGCGTGAGTGTATAATCCTGTTACCCACAGGTGAAAAACTAGGACCAGTAAGCAAATCTCTCCAGGAGGGCTTTGTATGACACTTCACAGTTTATAAGGACCTATATGATCTGGCCTTTGGCTACTTTTCTGAAATAATTTCCTATGACTTATCTCCTTTCTCTTTCTGTTGCAGGTACTCTGATCCTTTTTTAAAAATTCTTTGAACCCTTAGAGCATATTTTTGTCCTGAATTTAGCATTTATGATTCCTTCTGCCTGAAATTCTCCCCACACCCCTGCACAGCTTCCCTCATTCTGGCCTCTGGTCAAATGTCTTTTCCTAAGAAAAGCCTTCCCTGGCCACACTGTTTAACATAGTAGCACTTGCCAAGCTCTTTTTGTTCTTAGCCGTTTAGTTGTGGTGTTTTTTTTTTTTTTTCTTTTCTTCTTTTTTTCAAAGTACTTAGCACAACCTGTCGTACATTCTAAATTATTTACTGGACTTTTCTCTATTTTTTCCATAAGCTCTGTGAAGACAGAGATGTCAATATTCCCAGCACACAGTGGACAATGGGAAAATTCAAAATGTAATTGTGAATAAATGAATAAACTGAACTGCAGGATCTTCCATGTTATATTCATTTTCTGTTGCAGCACACAACCTTTGAAGTCTTGGGAATATAGCAGCATCTGGCCATGCAGAAAGGACGTAAAGCATTCATAGGCAAAGGGAAAACTTTTTTTCCTCTCTATAGATTTTTACATATAAACTTTATGCACAAATGGAAAATTCTGATCTGAGTCATTTTTTTCCCTTATATTTTCCTATTCTAAGTTTTCGTCAGGTTTTTGAAAGTAAAGAAAGCCTAAGGATTTTGTGTGAGCTTCTACCAATTGCTGCTTGAGTCAAGGCACTTTGGATTGTTTGTGTTTTTCTGTCAAGGATTGGCCAACTTTTAATATTGGGTGCCAAGTCTCCAATGCCTGCTTTTTCTTGCTTTAGTTTTACTTTTTTTTTTTTTAAGATGTGGAAGTTCCCTATCATGAATACCATATGTGTATATTTAAGTGTGGTCTTCAGAGGCGGCGCAACGGTAAAGAATCCACCTCCCAATGTAGGAGATGCAGCAGACACAGGTTCAATTCCTGGGTTGGGAAGATCCCCTGGAGTAGGAAACGGCAACCCACTCCAGTATTCTTGCCAAGAAAATTCCATGGACAGAGAAGACTGGTGAGCTACAGTCCACATGGTTGCAAAGAGTCAGACATGTCAGAGCACGCACACACACAATACACTTGTGAAAATACAATTGATATTATTCCACGGGTCTGGGGGGTTGACTGGGAGTAAGTAATCTAGTCCTTGAGAGGGTATTAAAATAGCCTCTTTCAGAAATATAATCTCTTTAAAAAGAGGTACATAGGTAATCAAACTTTTGCACAGCAAAGGAAATCACAACAAAATGAAAAATCAACCTACAAAATGGGGCAGGGGGGACGACATCTGCATGTGACTGACAAGGGCAACAACAAGAAACAACCCAATCAAAAAAAAGGGCAGATCTTAATAGACATTTCTCCACAGAAGACATACAAATGGCCAAGAAGCACGTGAACAGATGCTCAAAACCACTACTTATTAGAGAAATCCAAATCAAAACTACAATGAGGTATCACTGCACACCAGTCAGAGTGGCCAAGTCAAAAAGTCAAAACTAACAGATGCTGGAGAAGGTGTGGAAGAAAGGGAAACCTCCTGCACTGTTGGTGGGAATCGGTGTAGTCGCTATGGAGAACAGTAGAGAGGTTCCTGAAAAAAACTAAGACTAGAACTACCATGTGATCCAGCAATCCCACGCCTGGGGGTATATCCAGAGGAGACTCCGATTCACAAATATGCAAGCACCCCAGTGTTCATAGCAGCACTATTTATAATAGCCAGACAATGGAGGCAACCTCAACGTCCATTGACTGATTGATGAGGAAAGAAAATGTGTTTGCTGTTGTTTAGTACTAAGTCATGTCTGACTCTTTCGGGACCCCATGGACCCATTTACACATATATAATGGAATAAGGCTTCCATTTACACATATATAATGGAATAATATATAATAATAATATAATAATTCTTCCTTGGTAAAGAATCCACTGGCCAGTGCAGGAGATGTGGGTTCAGTCCCTGGTTTGGGAAGATCCCCTGGATAAGGAAATGGCAATCCACTCCAGTGTTCTTGCCTGGGAACTTTTCATGGCAGAGGAACTTGGCAGAGGAACTTCGGCAGTTCATGGGGCTGCAGAAAAGTCAGACACAACTTAGTGACTAAACGGCAACAATAAATAATGGGATACTAATACCATGTGATATCGCTTATATGTGGAGTCTAAAATATGATACAAGTTAACTTTACCAAATAGAAACAGACTCACAGACATAGAAAACAGACTTATGCCTACCAAAGGAGAAAGGGACTGGGAGGACATAAATTAGGAGTTTGGGATTAGCAGATACAAACTTCTCCATACAAAATAAACAACAAGATCCTACTGTTTGGCACAGGGAATATCCTGCCATAAACCATAATGGAAAAGAAAATGAAAAAGAATATTTAAATATGTGTTATATGAATCAATTTGCTGTACACCGAACACTAACACACACTGTAAATTAACTGTACTTCAATTTAAAAAAAGAGAGAGATACACAGGGAGGACTGCTGATGGTCCAGAGTTCCATTTCCACTAGGGATGTCCAATAATGGCATGCACACCATAGGCAGATGATATTTCCCACATGGAAGCCAAGCCTACAGTATCTTGTACCTATTCTGTGGGCCAGCCCTACCGAAATATCAGCTGCAAGGAAATGGTATGTGTGGGAGAAGCATTGGAGTCATTTCTAAAAAAAGAGCTCCTTATCAGGGTATAATTTGAGATGAAGTTAGGAAGAACTGTGATTCGGAGTGCAGAGAATGAAGCCAAAAGTCTGGAACTGGGATGGCAGCCAATCACTGTGTCAAGAGTAACAGCAAGGGAACCAGGGAACAAGTGAAGGTTAACTGTAGCCTAACAAGAAAAAGAGCGGGGGAGGGGGGCAGTTCGGAAAGGAACGCAGGCTGCAGGCCATGGCGTTCCTTTCAGGCACAGCTTGAAACTGAGCTGGACCCAGGACGTTAGATATGTTGCTCTGTATTTTCATAGGGACTATGGTTCAATTTGTTGTTTGGTTTTTTTTTTNACTGGTATCTGTTCCTGTCTGCCTTCTGAACTGGATGGAAGGAAGGATTCCTGGGCAGAGTCCATATTGTCTAAATTTGTGTCATTGGCTCTTACAAAACCTAGCAATATATCTGTGAAGCAAAATAAACTAAATTCTAGGCCAGATTTTCATTTGGAACCGGAGAATGTATCTACTAAGAACACCCCAGCCATTGGCGTAGGTAGCAAAGTTGTTCTTTGTGGCTAGTGCGATCTGTCTCTCTTTCTGTTTGTCCTGTGTCCATGCTTACCATTTTCCAAATATCTCTGGCACCTGACCCTTGCCTAGCCCTCTTTGCCTCACTCTCCTTACTTTTTCTGCCATTTGCAGGCAGTCTGACATTTCTCATTCTGTCTGCACTTCTGTAACAGTTACTATGAATGGGTTTAAATTTTTTTTTTCTCTTCTTAGTTCTTTTTGGGAATCTAGGTCCATAGATTGCATGGACATGTGTGAAAATGTAAAGAGATGGTTGTAAAACTGAAGGGCCTTGTAAAAACATGCTTCTTCAAAATTAACAGACACTATTTATTGTCCGCATATTGTGTGGGAGGCTTTGGAATGGACAGAAGTAGTCCATATTCTCAGGCAGTTGACAACAATGCTAAAATGCTGGGTTTCAGCTAAGGGCCCATAGCGACAAACTGAAGGGATCTCGGTCTATGAGTGACACAACAAGATTTATATTCTAGAAAGAAAGGGTTTGCTGCAATTAAAGCACTATCTGGAAGATGCAAAACAGAAGATGGGACTGCCAGTGTAGAGGCTTACTGAATTAGTTTCAGGAAAATATTACAGCTCAGGGAATAATAAAGGAGAAATAGAGAAGATTGAAAGTATATGAGAGTTTCACAACTGGCCCTCCATATCCATAACTATGGATTCAATCAACTGCAGGTTGAAAATATTCACACAAAAAAACTTGAATTTGCTGCACACAGGCAACTATTTACAGAGTATTAATATTTTATTTGGGCATCCCTGGTGGCTCAGATGGTAAAAAAAATCCACNGTGCCAAGTTTCCAATGCCTGCTTTTTCTTGCTTTAGTTTTACTTTTTTTTTTTTTTTTAAGATGTGGAAGTTCCCTATCATGAATACCATATGTGTATATTTAAGTGTGGTCTTCAGAGGCGGCGCAACGGTAAAGAATCCACCTCCCAATGTAGGAGATGCAGCAGACACAGGTTCAATTCCTGGGTTGGGAAGATCCCCTGGAGTAGGAAACGGCAACCCACTCCAGTATTCTTGCCAAGAAAATTCCATGGACAGAGAAGACTGGTGAGCTACAGTCCACATGGTTGCAAAGAGTCAGACAGGTCAGAGCACGCACACACACACAATACACTTGTGAAAATACAATTGATATTATTCCACGGGTCTGGGGGGTTGACTGGGAGTAAGTAATCTAGTCCTTGAGAGGGTATTAAAATAGCCTCTTTCAGAAATATAATCTCTTTAAAAAGAGGTACATAGGTAATCAAACTTTTGCACAGCAAAGGAAATCACAACAAAATGAAAAATCAACCTACAAAATGGGGCAGGGGGGACGACATCTGCATGTGACTGACAAGGGCAACAACAAGAAACAACCCAATCAAAAAAAAGGGCAGATCTTAATAGACATTTCTCCACAGAAGACATACAAATGGCCAAGAAGCACGTGAACAGATGCTCAAAACCACTACTTATTAGAGAAATCCAAATCAAAACTACAATGAGGTATCACTGCACACCAGTCAGAGTGGCCAAGTCAAAAAGTCAAAACTAACAGATGCTGGAGAAGGTGTGGAAGAAAGGGAAACCTCCTGCACTGTTGGTGGGAATCGGTGTAGTCGCTATGGAGAACAGTAGAGAGGTTCCTGAAAAAAACTAAGACTAGAACTACCATGTGATCCAGCAATCCCACGCCTGGGGGTATATCCAGAGGAGACTCCGATTCACAAATATGCAAGCACCCCAGTGTTCATAGCAGCACTATTTATAATAGCCAGACAATGGAGGCAACCTCAACGTCCATTGACTGATTGATGAGTAAAGAAAATGTGTTTGCTGTTGTTTAGTACTAAGTCATGTCTGACTCTTTCGGGACCCCATGGACCCATTTACACATATATAATGGAATAAGGCTTCCATTTACACATATATAATGGAATAATATATAATAATAATATAATAATTCTTCCTTGGTAAAGAATCCACTGGCCAGTGCAGGAGATGTGGGTTCAGTCCCTGGTTTGGGAAGATCCCCTGGATAAGGAAATGGCAATCCACTCCAGTGTTCTTGCCTGGGAACTTTTCATGGCAGAGGAACTTGGCAGAGGAACTTCGGCAGTTCATGGGGCTGCAGAAAAGTCAGACACAACTTAGTGACTAAACGGCAACAATAAATAATGGGATACTAATACCATGTGATATCGCTTATATGTGGAGTCTAAAATATGATACAAGTTAACTTTACCAAATAGAAACAGACTCACAGACATAGAAAACAGACTTATGCCTACCAAAGGAGAAAGGGACTGGGAGGACATAAATTAGGAGTTTGGGATTAGCAGATACAAACTTCTCCATACAAAATAAACAACAAGATCCTACTGTTTGGCACAGGGAATATCCTGCCATAAACCATAATGGAAAAGAAAATGAAAAAGAATATTTAAATATGTGTTATATGAATCAATTTGCTGTACACCGAACACTAACACACACTGTAAATTAACTGTACTTCAATTTAAAAAAAGAGAGAGATACACAGGGAGGACTGCTGATGGTCCAGAGTTCCATTTCCACTAGGGATGTCCAATAATGGCATGCACACCATAGGCAGATGATATTTCCCACATGGAAGCCAAGCCTACAGTATCTTGTACCTATTCTGTGGGCCAGCCCTACCGAAATATCAGCTGCAAGGAAATGGTATGTGTGGGAGAAGCATTGGAGTCATTTCTAAAAAAAGAGCTCCTTATCAGGGTATAATTTGAGATGAAGTTAGGAAGAACTGTGATTCGGAGTGCAGAGAATGAAGCCAAAAGTCTGGAACTGGGATGGCAGCCAATCACTGTGTCAAGAGTAACAGCAAGGGAACCAGGGAACAAGTGAAGGTTAACTGTAGCCTAACAAGAAAAAGAGCGGGGGAGGGGGGCAGTTCGGAAAGGAACGCAGGCTGCAGGCCATGGCGTTCCTTTCAGGCACAGCTTGAAACTGAGCTGGACCCAGGACGTTAGATATGTTGCTCTGTATTTTTATAGGGACTATGGTTCAATTTGTTGTTTGGTTTTTTTTTTTCAGTCACCATTATTATTTAGGTAGAAAGGTCACTTCAAGGTACTTCATGAGTCAAATAGGATGTGTATTAATAGTTTTTGGTATTTGACGGAGTCTGAGTTGCAACAACCAAAATTTAACAGTGTATTTAAAAGTTCTACCTCAAGTCATGTGGTCCAGGAACACTTTGTCCTAGTAAAAAGCAGGATTGATGCTCATTATCCCAATTAAAGGTGAAAGATAAAGGATGTGAAAATAGATAATTGGGACTGTTTCTAAGCCCAAATTTCTTCTTTCAGAACTCTACCAATATAGTTAGATCCTAATCAAAGTGGCATTTAATGGAATATACATTTATAAATTATTAAAGTACATACATGATTTAAGTAAAACATTTTTGTATATAACCAATAAATATTTCACCATCTTTAAATTTTAATTTATCATCACCATTATTGTATCTTTATTTGTAGTTCTAGCTTAGTATGCTGAAATAAAGGACAAAATTTTGAAATAGTAAGATATAATTATATTTGCAACATTAAAGATAATAGTAAGCAAGTAGGCCTATTTGTAAAATTGTTTTGGGCATTAGATAGTTTTAAATAAACAAGGTTTAAAGTTGTATTTCACTAATTCAGACCAGGTAATCCATTTTTTTTTTCTCTTAGTTAAAATCATGTGGCCCAGGGGAAATATCTTCTGAGACACTGATAAGGCACATTTTCTAGAACTGTCTTGGGTTCATAGAGCTACTGTTTCTATTCTACCAACACTCTATTTCCAGTCAGTTCTTTTCCTATATTTTCTCTCTTTCTAAATTAGTTTTAGGCAGTGAATGCTTTCGTATCAATTGTTTTGGATAATATAAGTACTTCCTTATTTATTCATGTTAAATCTTTATCAGGGTGTCTGTTACAAAATAAGTATTCTCTAACATTAATGGTCATATTGTTTCCAGACTTACACATTTCCCTGTCATTTTTCCATGTTCCTTCATTCAATAAATATCAATTGAGTGTGAGACAGGTTCATTACAAATTGCTTTATAATGAACTTCCCCAGAGGGTTGTATTATTTCAGAGTCAAAGTCAAGATTATGATCAAGTTATATGGTCCATTTGTATCTCCCAGTATTTCTATCAGAGTTATATGTTTTCAGTTTTAGTCTTCAATGGTTCTGTAAGAAAAGCTCTACTAATTTCCCTAATCCTGCTACTAATTTCCCCAAAATAAAGAGTTATGATTCGTTATTCATTAATATGCATTTATATGAATTTTTCATTATATAACATTCATTTATTTCAGTGTCATTTTATTAGTTATTTATTACTGTGTAACAAATTATCCCCAAAAATCTAGCAGCTTAAAACAAGTATATATTATCTGGCCAAGTTTCTGAAAGTTAGGAATCCAGAAGCGACTTCAGTTCAATTCAGTTCAGTTCAGTTCAGTCGCTCAGTTGTGTCTGAAATTTTTTTTACCTCATGGATGCAGCACGCCAGGCTTTCCTGTCCTTCATCATCTCCTGGAGCTTGCTCAAACTCATGTCCATCAAGTCGGTGATGCCATCCATCCATCTCATCCTCTGTCATCTCCTGCCTTCAATCTTTTCCAGCATCAGGGACTTTTTCAATGAGTCAACTCTTTGCATCAGATGGCCAAAGTATTGGAGCTTCAGCTTCAGCATCAGTCCTTCCAATGAATATTCAGGATTGATTTCCTTTAGGATTGACTGGTTTGATCTCCTTGTAGTCCCAGGGACTCTCAAGAGTCTTCTCCAGCATCACAGTTCGAAAGCATCAATTCTTCCGTGCTCAGCCTTCTTTAAGGTCCAGCTCACATCCATACATGATTACTGGAAAAACTATAGCTTTGATATACAGATCTTTGTTGGCAAGGTAATGTCTCTGCTTTTGAATATGCTGTCTAGGTTTATCATAGCTTTTCTTCCAAGGAGCATGCTTCTTTTAATTTCATGACTGCTGTCACTGAAGCAACTTAGCTAGGTGATTTTGGCTCTGGGTTTCCCACAAAAGTATAGACAAAATGTCAACCAGACTGCATTCATCTGAAGGTTTGATTAGGCTGGAGGATCTTCTTCTAAGATGGTGCTGTCTCATGATTTTTGGCAGGAGGTCTCAGTTCCTTTGGCAGAAGACCTCTCCATAGGGCTGCTTGACAGAGCATCTGTCTTCTCCCAGAATTAGCAATCCAAGAACTAGGGAGCAAGGGACAAGCAGCAATGTTTTCATGACTTAGTCTCTTCCACCCTATTCTATTCTGAGTGACTCATTAAGTTCAGATCGTTAGTCTCCACTCTGAAAGGAGGAGTGTTTAAGAATTTGTGAACATATTTTAAAACTATCACACATCATAGAATCTTCAAAGCTATGAGTCATTCTCCTACCTTTATAAATGAGGAAACTGAGTCCCAGAGACGTGAGGATGTACAAAATCTTTTACCCTCATACTTCTGCTCTGCATGCATGCTAAGTTACTTCAGTGGTGTCTGTCTCATTGTGACCCTGTGGACTGTAGCCTACCAGGCTCATTTTTCCATGGCATTCTCCAGGCAAGAACACTGGGATGGGTTGCCATGTCCTCCTCCAAGGAATCTTTCCAACCCAGGGATCCAATCCGAGTCGCTCACGCCTCATCCGCTGGTAGGCAGGTTCTTTACCACTAGCACCATCTGGGAAGCCCACACTTATGCCCTATATAGAAAGCCTACCAGGCTCATTTTGCCATGGCATTCTCCAGGCAAGAACACTGGGATGGGTTGCCATGTCCTCCTCCAAGGAATCTTTCCAACCCAGGGATCCAATCCGAGTCGCTCACGCCTCATCCGCTGGTAGGCAGGTTCTTTACCACTAGCACCATCTGGGAAGCCCACACTTATGCCCTATATAGAACTGAACTCTTTTCTTTTTCACTCAAGGTCATTGAACTTTCTGGCTTCGGGTGTTCCTTCTGATGTTCCTTCTGTCCATTTCATTGCTTTCCAGCTTATATATAGTTAACTAAATAATAATACATATTTATCTAAACTATGTTATTCAAAAGGAAAGAACATTTATTAATCATATTTTATATGAGTAATGTGCTAATGCCTAGTAGTAACTCACATATTTGTACTAAGCTGGTAAATACTTGCTGTCCTCCCAAATGGGCTTCTCCGGTGGCTCAGAGGTTAAAGGATCTGCCTGGAATGAGGGAGACCCAGGTTCGATCCCTGGGTTGGGAAGACCCCTTGGAGAAGGAAATGGCAACCCACTCCAGTACTCTTTCCTGGAGAATCCCATGGAGGGAGGAGCCTGGTAGGCTACCTTCCATGGGGTCGCAAAGAGTCGGACACGACTGAGCAACTTCACTTCACTTCATGCTATTATTTGAGGTCTTAGATTAAAACTAGCCANAGGAAATGGCAACCCACTCCAGTACTCTTTCCTGGAGAATCCCATGGAGGGAGGAGCCTGGTAGGCTACCTTCCATGGGGTCGCAAAGAGTCGGACACGACTGAGCAACTTCACTTCACTTCATGCTATTATTTGAGGTCTTAGATTAAAACTAGCCAAAGGATATCTCTTATTTCCATTTTACAGTCCTTAAGGATGTGTACATTTGATCATGAAGATGTTGAGGCAGATAGCAGCAAGAGATGAGAAAAATGCTGTCTGCCGGCCCTAATTTTGACAAAGGAGTCATGTGGTAGATGAAAAGGCAGACTTGTGAAAGTGAATGGAAATATTGAATGGGCCCATAAATGGCTATAGAATTTAAATTGGTAACGTAAAATAGAATCTGATTATCTGAAAGATGAGATCCGCCACTTCTCAGAGGGTTTGCTAGCAGCTACTGTACACACCACCATAACAGTAACTTGGTAACAGCACGGATTTTATTCAACAAATGAATGTAAATGAAGACATTGTGTGAAGGGAAGACCTTGTGTTTTATTTCCTGTTTCCTATTCCCTCTACCAGAGTGAAGCAAACTCACAGAAACATGATAACAGTGTTGAGATAAGTCTCCCCGCAAGCGCTAAATCTTCTTATCTGCTGCTAGCTGGTTCCATCCATCTTATTGCTTTCAGGGAGCACAGCCCAACTCCAAACCAGGTCTCTGAGACTATTAGGGAAAGCAATCTCCAGAGGGAGGCTGGGGATTAGAAGCACCTGGGCCGGGACTCCCACTGTAGCTGTGTCACTTTGTCCTCTCCAGTGAGAGAGCTTCTAATTGCTATGAGCTGTCACTAATGTGTTCATTTAGTCATTATTTGTTAAGCACTGTAAACATCATAGACATTGTATGAAGGACCTTAAAACATAAAAAACAAGACACATTCTATGGTCCTAGAGACATGCTATCCGCTTGCGTAGTTTTCCAAAAGCCAAGATAATTTATGCATCTGACATACATTCATTGACATCAGCATCGCAGATATGATCCCTATTTTACAGAGAGGGAAAGCAAGACTGAGAGCTTTTAAAGGATTTGTCCTAAAGGATTTCAAGCGAGGAAGTATGATATTTGAGCTCAAACTCAGGTAGTCTAAATAGAACACGTTTTCTGTACACAAGGCATAGCACCTAGCATATAGCTGTCCTTGAAAACATCCATTGGTTTGAAAACAAGAATATGATTATGAAAATTTAAGGATGTTTAGTGCTAGATGAATGTTGCAAACAAATGTTTTTCTGGATTGCAAGTATGGAACATGAGATCAGTTTACATATCAGGATAATCTATTCAGGCTTCAGCAGAGAAATATGGGGGAAAAGTTTCTACGGACCAACAGTGTCCCTTAAGAATCTTTTTTGTTGTTGATGTTTTAAACACTTAAAGAATATGCATTTGGTATAGTTAAAAAATGTATTTAGTCCCTTTATCACTGATCCTTTATTGTTATTTTCTTTTCCTTTTATTCATGATCTTGTTGTGCCTACTTTCCTTTATTTTTTTGGTCTTAGTTCCAAAAGGGAAGAGAAAATTAACATATAAAAAGAAGGTGTAACATCACTTAAAAGTGGACATTTTTCCAAATACGTGCAGTTTTAAAAATATCTTTAACATTAATTTCTCATTTTGATGTTAATTTCTCATTTAAATGCTTTCTTCTCTGCAATCACCCTTCTGTGTTTTTTCAGTCTTTTAACTTTATTGAAGCTTCTTGTGTCTATGTCAAAGATCTTTCTTGGTAAATGTCACATTGCACTTGAAAATATGTGGATTATTCACAAATATCTCCTTGTATTGATTTCTAACATAATTCCACAGTGATAGGAGAACAGACTCTGTATGATTTCAATACCTAAAGACCATGAACTTTTTGCACCTTGTTTTATGTCCCTGGATATGTTCCAGGGTCTCCTGGTTTATACTCTATGGGAACTTAAATAGAATTTGTATCCTACTGTTGTGTGAAAAATGTATAAATCTTAATTATGTTGAATTGGTTCAAAATGCTTTTCAGGTCTACTATATCATTCAACTTTTCTGTCTATTCATTCTATTAATTTTTTTCTATATTATGTATATTTATTTATTCAAGTGTTTGCTTATACTGTATATTTATATCCTGTGTAACATATATTCAGAAATATAGACACATTCATGCACATGAACACAATAGCAACTACAGATACTTATTTAGCTTTAATGTTAGGAGATTTTATGTGTAAACATTCTATTAATTTTTGAGAGTCTGATATTGAAACTCCACCTAAAAAATCTTAATTTATCTACTCAAAAATAATTATAATGTATAGTGGAACTATCTGTAACTTTGTTCTGTATTTTCCAAGTCTCCTATAAATGTGTTATCATAATTTCATTTAATTTAAAAACAAACAAAAAAAGAGAGTATAAGATGGAAAATTTCTTCAGATGCATCTTACCTTTTATGAAAAAGAAATAACAGATGCAAAATGGAGTCACTTGTGCTAAGCCTCACATCAGCACACCAGGATTAAATATCTAACCTAATCCAGCCTCTCCCAGAAATGTGATCTTTAACCAGTCAATTTGGATTTACTTGATCAGCACTAATGAAGTAATTTACCTGGTAGGCCTCAGCCTTCCCCCAGTGGAGGGCAGCCTCCCCTGAAACAACCCACTCTTTGCCAGAGGCTTCCTTTTTCCATCCTCTTCTGCCTATAAATCCTTCCATTTTGTACAGATCCTCAGAGCTCCTTTCCATTGATGTTTGCTATATGGGATGCTATCTGACTCATGAATCCTTGAATAAAACCAATTAAATCTTTAAATGTACTCAGTTGAATTTCTCTTTTTAACACCTGGTGGCTATCCATGTTTTATTTATGTGAGAGTATCAGGTATGTGGGAGAACATGTTCTTAGGTATTTTTGATTAAATGAGCTATTCATATAATGCACATGTAAGAAAGTAATAGTGTTAAATACAACATATATATTTGTATTATATAAATTTAAAAATCCAAGGATTTGTAAAATTCTGGCTTTCTCTCATTTTTACAATTTCATCCATCACAATGACTTTTGTCCTTTGCTCCATATTTTGTTAATCCCTTAAGCATTTGATGAAACACTCTTTAATGCTATGTGCATTTTCTTACTTTTATTAAAAATGTGACAGTTGTCAAAAAATGCACTAAAATGTCAATGGAGATTGAACATGTTCACTTTCCAGCTCATAGGCAACTTTATATAGACTTGAAATTTTTCTCCTGTTTAGTAAAAGTGAAAGAGAAAGGTTTTTCCTGCCACAGGATATCTTTCCCTTTTTTTTTTTTTTTTTTTTAAATATAAACAAGCATAACTTACACCACTGTTTTTGGTGGAAAAATGCAGAATAGTATGTACCTTTTATGAAGAAAAGTGTAATTTACAATATTCAGTGAGAATGTTACTGCCAATTTTCTTTTTCCAAAGTGTAGAATACTCTTTGATTTATAGAATTCATTTTTGACCCAGATGATGGTTCTTTTACAGACAAATAAAATGGTCCAACATTTTCACAAATGAAGTGTAACTGAATCTGGATTTCTGATACCTTGTCATTTGGGGGATTTTATCTTACTTTGTTGCTTTAAAATTTAATGCAGAGAAGTTGTTGACTGTAGGGAAAATAAAGTTAATTCAAATTTTGAAAAAAAAAAATCCAGTATCTCTAGTTTAGTTTAAGACTTTTTAAAAAATGTTATTTTCCCTGGAGAGGTAGAAATGGCATCTTGAGGTCCAAGAGGAAATTACTTCACAGAAGCTATGTAACTTAATTGGATTTATTTTTAATAATGTGTGACATGAGAAGGTTAATTTGAAATGTTAAGAAGCAGTGAATTGCTTGAAAAATTCGCTAAAAATTAGCTTTACTTTACAAATTATTTTGCTGTACTGCCTTTCTTGCCTGAGGGTCATTTGGTACTGAAGCCCAAGCTAGTAGGTATAACATAATTAGAAGAAATAATATCACATAAAAAAGACAAAATTTCACATTCAAGTGCCTGTTATAAATTAAATCACCATTTAACATATTTTTTCCATTACCTCCTGTTTTCCCTAAGTTTCAGAGTATATTTAAAATTGAATGATCAGAACCTTACATAGTTCAGTTAGTAATCTGATAAAAGAAAGGAGAATTAGACTTAAAATACTAAGAACAATTTTCATTTGCTTTTTTTATTATACTGAATTCCATTTTGATTTAGCTTTTTGAATTACTCCTTAATGTGGTTTTGAAATATTTCCTTCAGTACATTTCCCTGTATGTTTTGGAGCTGATAAAATAAACTGAGAAATGTTTAACACTCCTGGTCAGAATTTAAATATGTTGTAGCAGTGTTTCAATAAAATAAAATAACTATTTTCATGTCTAACATTTCACTATTTATTGACCTAGTAATGTCATCTTATAACTAAAAATATCAAATATATAACTTTAATATCACTTATTAATTCATTCACCTGTCAAATACTCATCAAATCTTTTTGTTCTTTACAAAATACACTATCAGTTTTATACTGCTTGTCAGTGTAAAGCTCTACTAATACCTATAGTAAGTATTAGCAGATAGGACTGTTAGTACTTTTGTATTGCAAGAATCTCCTCTTGAATATTAACAAATTCAAGCAAGTTTCATCAACAAAATATATCCCTTCACAACTACCTATAATAATGAAGACTGTGAACTTTTGAATCCTATAAAGTACAAAGGGAAAATAGTCACTGGTTGCAGAGAGACTCAGATCTAAACTGGAAAAGCCAAGATGTAGGATTGCTCAGAGCAATGACACATTATTATTAGGTAAGTATGATGAGCCTATAGAATGCAAATACAGACTCTAACTCTACTGCCAGTGTAACAGTGGGCAGATCAGTTCACCTCTCTCAGCTTGTTTCCTTTTGCCAGGAATTCAAACCATCCTAGAGTACTGTTTTGGGGACTAAACTGTAATATATGGAGACAGTCTCAATAAAAGATAGTCTTTGCTTATTCTTTCATTTTTCACTCAGTAAATATTTATTGCATACCTTTATATTAGGCACTAGACTCCCATATGCTCATGCATGAAGCAGATGGGGCCTCTTCTTTTAGGAATTTTACCATAATCGAGGAGAATGCTGTGTGACTAGTAGTTGCTCAGCATTATGAATGGTTATTAAAATATTCCTAGAAAAATAATAATCAAAATGTTTAGGGTAGTTGCATGAGACAAAGGCATTTCTAGATTTCAGCAGATTTCCATACTAAGTTCAAACATTATTGTTTTCATCTAAGGTTTATTAATTGGATTTATATTATTATATTCATATTCTTTGGAAATATGAAGTGAAGATAAAGCTCTGGGTTATTGACAATTATTTTTCAAATATAGAAGCAGCATGACACACCAGCACATACTAGATCAAGATTTAGGAAATATGAATTTTGATCAACTTTTCTAAGACTATTGCAACCATAAACAATTTACTTAATCTCCTTGTGACTTGGGTTAGGCTGTTATTAAATGAATGGCTTGACCAAGCTGATTTAAAGAAACTCATATCAACAAATATTTATTCTGTGCGCAAGATATTTTACCACATTCTGCAGGTTATAGAAAGAAGGAAAAAGCAAGAGAGTTTTCAATTCAGCTAGAGGTAGGTATTCAAAAGATGATGAGACTGGAAATGAGGCAGAAGTAGAAGATATGATAAGAAATGTTTAATCGCTAAACTAATGGTACATATAATATGTTCTATAGGAACTAAGATGGGAAAACTATTAGATCATAAAGAGCAAAGAAAGATTTGTAATAAAATTGGAGAGGGCACTGATTCTTGAAAATTAGGCCTTTGAATAGATGAAGAACATCCAAGTGGAAAGAATTTCTAAAGATACAAGGAAGAAAGAAAATGAAGTCACTCAGTCGTATCCGACTCTTCACGACCCCATGGATTGTAGCCTACCAGGCTTCTCTGTCTATGGGATTCTCCAGGCAAGAATACCAGAGTGGTTTGCCATTTCCTTCTCCAGGGGATCTTCCCGACCCAGGGACTGAGCCCAGATCTCCCGCATTGTAGGCAGATATGTTTACCATCTGAACCACCAGGGAAGTCGCGGGGAACACAAGAGGATCTGTAATTCCCTTGTGTTCGACTCTTTGTGACCTCACGGACTGCAGCCTGCCAGGCTCCTCTGTCCATGGGATTCTCCAGCCAAGAATCCTAGAGTGGGTTGCCATTTCCTACTCCAGGGGATCTTCCCAACTCAGTGATCAAACCTGTGTCTTTTGTGCCTCCTGAATTGGCAGGCAGATTCTTTACCACTGCACCACCTGGGAAGCATAATTCCCTTTAGGAACTAGAAAAAAATTTTTCCAGTTTCTAGACTAAATGGGTAGACAGGGCATGTTTTCTCAAACAATAATCTCTAACAAGTTCTTTTTAATATGCCTTTGGAATTTCTCACATGCTGCTAACAAAAAGACCCAAGTGAACAAACACATACGTGCCACATTGTTCCCTAGTCAAATATTTAATAGTAAATTATGCCATAGCTTAGCATTTTTTATTTTTTGGCTGGTTACTGCTGACCTACTAAAGTCCATTCCTTATTTACAAATGAAATTATGATCTCCTCAAATGTTCTCTATCAGTAGTTTGGAGTATGAATGTTGAAACTGGACTGCCTATGTTTAAATTCTTCTCTCACCACCTACAATATATGTGACTTTGGACAAATTACTTATCTCTCTGCTCCTTAGTTTTCGCTTTAATAAAATAGGTATAATAATAGTATTTACTACATAGGGTTGTTGGAAAAGTTAGTTAACATATATAAAGTGCCTAAAAGGGAGTCTGGTGTGCAGTAAGCATTATATGCATGTGAGCTATATATATACATACATATATAAATATGTAAGCATGTACAAACCAAAACCACATTGAAGTATCACCTCACATCAGTCAGAAGGGCTATCATCAAAAAGGCAACAAATAGTAAATGCTGGAGAGAGTATGGAGAAAAGGGAACCTTCCTACACTGTTGGTGGGAATGTAAATTGTTGTAGCCACTATGTAAAACAGTACAAGGTTTATCAGAAAAAGAAAAATAAAGCTATCATATGGTCCTACAATTACACTCCGGAGCGTATATGTGGAAAAGACAAAAATTCTAATGTGGAAAGATACATGCACTCCAGTGTTGACTGCAGCACTATTTATAATCGTCAAGATGTGGAAACAACCCAAGTGTCCGTCAACATACGATTGGCTTAATAAGATGAAGTTATTGATATTTCTCCTGGCAATCATGATTCCAGCTTGTGCTTCACCCAGCCCAGCATTTAGCATGATGTACTCTGCATATAAGTTAAATAAGCAGGGTGAAAGTTACAGACTTGATGTACTCCTTTCCCGATCTGGAACCAATCCATTATTCCATGTCTCGATTGCTGTTGTCTGGATCGTTGTCTCACTGTTGCTTCTTGACCTGCATACAGATTTCTCAGGAGGCAGGTAAGGAGGTGTGGTATTCCTATCTGTTTAAGAATTTTCCACAGTTTGTTGTGATCCACATAGTCAAAGGATTTAGGGCAGTCAATTAAGCAGAAGTAGATGCTTTTCTGGAATTCTCTTGCTTTTTCTATGATCCAGCAGATGCTGGGAATTTGATCTTTGGTTCCTCTGCCTTTTCTAAAGGTATCCAGCTTGACCATCTGCAAGTTCTCAGTTCACGTACTGTTGAAGTCTAGCTTGGACAATTTTGAGCATAACTTCACTAGCGTGTGAGATGAGTGCAATTGTGCAGTAGTTTGAACATTCTTTGGCATTGCCTTTCTTTGGGATTGGAATGAAAACTGATCTTTTCCAGTCCTGTGGCTACTGCTGAGTTTTCCAAACTTCCTGGCATATTGAGTGCAGCACTTTCACAGCATCCTCTTTTGGATTTGAAATAGCTCAACTGGAATTTCATCACCTCCACTAGCTTTGTTTGTTTGTGGTGATGCCCACTTGACTTTGCATTCCAGAATGTCTGGCTCTAGGTGACCAATCACACAATCGTGGTTATCTGGGATATGAAGATCTTTTTTGTACAGTTCTGTGATTCTTGTCACCTCTTTTAATATCTTCTGCTTCCGTTACATCCATACTGTTTCCGTCCTTAATTGTGTCCATCTTTGCATGAAATGTTCCCTTGGCATCTCTAATTTTCTTGAAGAGATCTCTAGTCTTTCCCATTCTATTGTTTTCCTCTGTTTCTTTGCACTGATCACTTAGGAAGGCTTTTTTATCTCTCTGTGTTATTTTTTAGAACTCTGCATTCAGATGGATATATCTTTCCTTTCCTCCTTTGCTTTTTGCTTCTCTTCTCAGCTATTTGTAAGGCCTCTACAGGCAACCATTTTGCCTTTTTGCATTTCTTTTTCTTGGGGATGGTTTTGGTCGCCACTTCCTGTACAATGTTATGAAACTCTGTCCCTAATTCTTCAGGTACTATGTCCTTCGACTTCACCTTCTTGAGATGGCCAACATATAGATGCACCTAGAGAGTATCATAGTAAGTGAAGTAAGTCAGAGAGAGAAAGACAAATGTACGATATCACTTGTATCTTTATATCCTTGGAAGGAAAGCTATGAAAACCTGGACAGTGTATTAAAAAGCAAAGACATTGCTTTGCCAACAAAGATCCATATAGTCAAAGCTATGGTTTTTCCAGTAGTCATGTACAGATGTGAGAGTTGGACCATAAAGAAGGCTGAGCACTGAAGAGTTGATGCTTTCAAAGTATGGTGCTAGAGAAGACCCTGATAGTCTCTTGGACAGCAAGGAGATCAAACCAGTCAATCCTAAAGGACATCAACCCTGAATATCCATTGGAAGGACTGATGCTGAAGCTGAAGCTCCAATACTTTGGCCACCTGATGAGAAGAGACAACTCACTGGAAAAGATCCTGATGCTGGGAAAGATTGAAGGCAGAGAGAAGAAGGCAACAGAGAATATGATGGCTGGATAGTATCACTGATTCAATGGACATGAACTTGGGCAGACTCCAGGAGATGGTGAGTGACAGGGAGACCTGGCATGCTGCAGTCCATGGGGTCACGAAGAGCTGGACATGACTGAGTGACTGAAGAATAACAGCAATCACTTATATGTCGAATCTAAAAAATAATACAAAGGAAACTATACACAAACTAGAAACAGACTCACAGACATAGAAAATAAACTTATGGTTATCAAAGAGGAAAAGGAAGAGACAGGGATAAATTTGGAGGATGGGACTAACAGATACAAACTACTATACATAAAACACACAAACAACAAAGATTTACTGTATAGCTCAGGGAACTGTATTCAATATCATTTAGTAACCTATAATGGAAAATAATCTGAAAGGAATAAAAGATATATGTGGCCAAATCACTCTTCTGTATACCTGAAACTAACACAGTATTATAAATCAATTCTATTTCAATTAGAAAACATATAAGCATTTCTATATTTAAATGTATAAAATATAAGCATATATGATCATTGCTAGTCCCCTTTATATATATATTTGTTTATATATATGAAGAATGTGAGCAAATGTTAAATTATAACACTGTAATTGTTATGCTTAATAATAAAATGATCAATATTGAAAATAATATCAACACTTAGTAAGAGAGACAAGGATGGAAATTAGAAGCTTTGCAATAATGCATTAGAAACAAAGATAAATTGAAATATGTCCAGAAATACTTCCAGTATTGGCCCTATAAACCACAACATGGTTTACATTTCTTATCAAAACCGTAGTGTTTCTGAGTCAGCTCTAGAGCCATCTGAATCACTTAATATGCATGTAACCTCAGGCGGCAGTATAAGCCGATGGCATGTCTTGCTTTGTTCACTTAGAAATGTTTTAAAATTTCATTGGTTTAGGTGAACTTTGCCATCTTTAGCAGGTCCTTCTCTCTTATTCACGTTTGCCTAGATTAAGTGAGACTACAGACTTGTAGAAAAGGAGGTGTTTTTCTTAGCAGCTTTGGGTTCACTATGTAAAGTGAGCAAGAAGTCAAGCTGCTATTTTGCATACATTTGGCCACTAATGATTGAAGCAAAGTTTCATATTTTATATCTAATTTGTTGTGGTAAAAGGCCTGATTCAAAATACAAATATAACCACAGAACCACTGTTTAAAAAAATACCTGATTTTTTATGACATTTTGTTTCTATGAAAGATAGCTGGTATTATTTGGGAAATGTTCATTTTTAAAATTAGTTTTTAAAAAAATATACTGAGGCCAGGGAAAAAGCTATTTAGTTTATTGGTCAACCTTTGTTGTTATTTATATTTTTTTCTGGCCATTTATTCTCCCTCTGGGGATAATATTTCATTAGAAAATTCTCATTTATTTCTCCCTTTATCTCCCCAGGCCCTTTATAGGGAACACAATAATACTAAGTTTGACAAACATAAAACTCTTCTCCTGATGATACATTTTGTCATATTCCTTTTATTATACAGTACTGTATCAGTGTAGAATTACCCCCATCATAATTGTTGAAAGCGAAATGAATGATAACACAATTAACTATGTGTTAAATATCCATATCCATGTTCATGCAATAAAAAAAGCTGTTTCATGCACATGACACAATTGACATGTCATGAATATGCCAGATTCTTTCTTCACAAAATGCTTAGAATATATTTGTTCTATTTTAAAGAATTGAATGATACAATTAATCTCATTTTATCATTTTACTATTTTTGAGTATTCAATGAGTACTTTTATACAACATTTGTTCACTGCATGCATGCTAAGTTGCTTCAGTCATGTCTGATTCTTCGCAACTCACTAGACTATAACCTGCCAGGGTTTCTGTCACATGGGAAGCCCATTTGTCCACTAGTGTTAGCCAAAAGGAATGCCTTAGCTTTTCTGTTTGACACATTTCTTAATTTTAAATAAAACAGATTAGAAAACGATTGGATCTGAGCTCTAAAGTTACTCAGAATATATTTATACAAAATTCCACAATTTCATGAGTGAACATCCCTATTTTTAGAAAATAATGCTTTCTTCCTGGTCCACTCATTAGAATAAAGGATAGTAACATGCACAAATCCAAGAATTATGACTCAGAATAGAATTCATTAGCTAGAAAATTAGAGCAATAGTGGAATTTTTAGAAACTGTTTCTTTAAAGATGTTTCCTCCCAGACCAAACACACAAACTCCTAATGTCAAAACCAGTGGTCTATCAATATATGCCAAAACCAATACAGTACTGTAAAGTAAAATAAAGTAAAAATAAAAATTAAAAAAAAAACAAACCCAGTGGTCTAGACTAGAGAATTCGTATTTTTTTTCTGTTCCCAAATCGCTTTTTACACAAACCGACAACTAGAGTTGTTAAAGACTTGTGTATATATATTGAAAACTAGACCTGTTTTTAAAAAAAATTAAAAAAAAAAATAAAGTACACTCAAAAAAAAAAAAGTCTATGATTTTAAATCTGTTAATCACACTTTGGGATTAAAATTTTAAATGGTGAGTGCAACATTCACATATACAACTTTAGATGTTACTTTGACAATAAAGGCAAAAAAAGCGATACCTTCTGACCACTAGTCTCCATATTGATTAACCCTACCATTGTCTGAGTTAAACTTTGCATACGCATTAATACTGAAATCCTTAGTTTCATTTGTGTAGCTATAACGACTTTACATTCCCATAATTAACCCATTACCAAAAATTGAAGAGAGGTTGTTCTGAGTTTATTCCTTAGAAACTCCTGAGTGATGACAAGCATGAACATCCTGCATATAAGCAGACTAAAAATAAGATTTCTTGATAAAGCCTCCGGGCTTCCTGCTGCTTTTCACCACCAGATCATTCTCTAGAATAAGTCCTTCAGTTCAGCTGTACTTCTCATTATATTTTTGTTCTCTAAAATCACAGCTCTTTGGTTGGAGGCTGAGAAAGTTGGTGGGTGGAAATGTTGTGTATGTAAGTGAATACATCCTGTTCAGCTCATTCTCCATAGACAAGGCTCCAACAACACACTGCATCATTCATCTCTCCATTCATCAAACATCCAGTGAATACATAATATTTGAATTTCTGTGCTGGGATTGCAAAGACCAAAAAAAAAAAGAAGAAAAAAAGTAGTGTGAGGAATTTTCCCCATGAAAAGTCTGAATACTGGTATAGGAAATATAGTTACAAAAATAGAGTGAGAACTTTGAACAAGCCTGTGGTTCTGAAATTACAAAATGACCTAACTGTAGCACAAATTAGGACCCAGAGAAGGGCTGATCACTCACTAAATATCAGTCAAATGAACAAACATATCATGACACTCTTCTGGGATGCAAGCCAATGTATAAGACATTAAACAGAAAAAAAAATAAGATTTTTATTTTGCAGTGAATGAGACAGAAAATATTTATTTGCTGGTGATACAGTATATACCAAGAATACTGAAGAAAATGATTTGAAAACCCCTAGAAAGCAGAAAATAACTCAATAAAAGGATCAGGTGCATGAAAGACATGAAAAACAATAGCTTTTCATTAAATAATTATCACTTAGCAGATATAATGAAAGAAAAGTATTTCATTCCAAATAGCAACAAAATACTATCACAAGATATATTCTGATAAGACATATCATGATGCACATTAAGAAAACTGAAAAAAAATTACTAGAAAACAAGAAAAATTCTCATGGGTAAAGGCATAAAACTTTTTGTGAGAACAGTTTAATCATGTCAGCTCTTCCCAAATTAATTCAAATTATACTTCTTATAATTCTAAGTGAAAATAATTGTAAGATCATTTAAAAACTCTAAAATAAACATTTGAATATTTATTTGGAATTGTTAAAAAGAGAAAACTGAGAGAAACTAAACATTTTTTCTTTCTTCCTTTTTTATTTTAAGCGTGGAAAAGATGGACTGGGATCTTGCCCTAATAATGAACAAATTTTAAAAATATATTAAAAACTAGAAATAGTGCTATTCATTACCATAGGAACTGGTAGATAAACTAATTAGACCATAGTATGTGTGTGTGTATATATGTGTGTGTGTGTTAGTCAGTTGTGTCAACTCTTTGCGACCCCATTGACTGTAGCCCTCCAGGTTCTTCTGTCTATGGAATTCTCCAGGTAAGAATACTAGAGTGGGTTGTCAAGCCCTCCTCCAGGGAATCTTTCCAACCCAGGGATCAAACCCAGGTCTCCCTACTGCAGGCAGATTCTTTACCATCTGAGCCGTCAGGGAAGCCAGCTATAAATATACAAAATATTATATATTACAATTTACACACATACATATGTAGTTTGGATTGATGAATTCTTCAACAAATGGTGCTGAGAAATAGCCTTTACTATGAGAGGATGTGTTAGTTTAAACCTTCTTGTTTCATCATATAACAAAATAAAACCCAAGTGAATCGAAAAGTTAAGTAAAGAAAATTTTAAATTATACTAGAAGAAAATTAACTGAAAACTTAATATCTTAGGATGAGGGTAGAATATATGAGGATATATATGCTGTGGGAGAAAAATATAAATGAAAAGACTGATAGATTTCAAAAATAAAACATTTTTTTGTTTTTCTGTAAGAAAAAATTCAGAACAGCAGATGAGAAATTAGGAAAACATAATAAACTAAGTTAAACAAGAAGTTAATATGCCTTTAATAGAGAGATTTTTAGACATAAATGAAATACAAATTTAGTTCTAACAGAAAAGCTGGAAATGATGCAGACAATTCATACATGAAAATATACAAAGGCAGGAGGGGAAGGAGACGGTGGGATGAATAGAGAGCGTAGCACTGATAGATACATACATGTGTAAAATCGATACCTAGCAGGAATCTGATGTATAACACAGGGAGCTCAGCCCAGTGCTCTATTATGACCTAGAGAGGTGGAATATGGGGAACAGGGGTGGGGAAGACTCAAGAGAGAGGGGATATATGTATAGCTGTATATATGTATGTATGTATTGCTACTTCATGTTTTCTCCAATTAAAATAAAGTATACAAACTGCCAATAAATGTAATTTTAAAATATCAAACTCACTATTAATAAAAGGAATGCAATAAAAAATAAGCTGTTATAAATTTTAAAAACTGCCAAAATACCCAGTAGTGCTGAATATGATTAGAAAGGCTGTTATATAAATTGCTAGTCAAAGTCTAAAATACATCTCTTGGAAAGAAATTTTTAAGAAAACACACTTACCTTTATTTATATACATTTATCTTTGCATGATTTAAAGAGAAAAATTATAAACAATCTAAATATTCAATTATAAGGGAATGGTGTATCCCTTTTGTTGCATCTATATAATGGAATATTGTATCACTGGTGAAAATTCAGCTTTTAAAAAATATTTATTATTATTTTTTAATACAGAAGTAATACCACTTTGTGGAAAATAGAAAATAGTTTTAAAAAATACCTAATAAACAAACAAAAAGATTACTGATACCCTAACCATACAGAGAAAATTTTTTTTTTCTGTTTTAAATTGAAGTATAGTTGACATACAATATTGTATCGGCTTCAGGTATACAATGCAGTGATTTATGTTTATATCTATTAGGNAAAATAGTTTTAAAAAATACCTAATAAACAAACAAAAAGATTACTGATACCCTAACCATACAGAGAAAATTTTTTTTTTCTGTTTTAAATTGAAGTATAGTTGACATACAATATTGTATCGGCTTCAGGTATACAATGCAGTGATTTATGTTTATATCTATTAGGAATTGATCATCATGGTAAGTCTAGTAACCATCTATCACCATATGAAGTTATTAAAATATTATTGACTATATTCCCAGTGCTGTGCATTATATCCCCATGACTTATTTATTGTATAACTGGAAGTTTGTACCTCTTGATCCCATCATCTATTTCCTTCAACTCTCCCTACCCACTGCTCCCTGCCCCAAGAAGACTTTTTCAGGTCTAATTTTTTCCTATCTTTAAAGTTAAGATTGACTGTAGATTTAATGCTTAACCTATCACTTTGTATAAATTTATCCTGGAGATTATACATGAGTGTTATGTATAGTAAAGAGAGGGAGAGAGAATGGAGATAGAAGGAATGAGAGAGCTAGAAGGTGAGAGAGAAAGAAGGAAGAGGAATTCCTTGGTTAAAAAAAAGACTTGAATTAAGGCAGACCCTATTTTTGCCTGGCTGTTTTTTGATCTACTACAGCTCTCTGTAGACCGTGATTGGAATAAGAGCATACATGTGCATTGGATTATTTGTGAAGATGGCTATCCCAGATTCCTTCTATCCCTGTACATGTACACCTCTCCTTCCAACTAGAGGTCGAATTTGTTTCTGCTGCCCTTGAATCTGAGCTGGCCCCACCAGTGGCTTTGACCAGTAAACGGTGACCGGGGTGTTGGTTGACTTCTGGGCATATATCTGAAGAGACTTTGCAGCTTCTGCTTTTTCACTGTCTTAGAAGCCAGGCATCATGTAAAGAATTTTAACTATCTGGCTAGGAAAAGTTCATGGGGAGAAAGAGAATGGCCTTGGAGGATGAGAAATCATATGAGAAAGGAGAGAGATCTAGTCAATTCCCAGTCATTCTCAGTGCTTGGTTGAGCGCCAGGTTTGTGTGTGAAGCATTTTGGATCCTCCAACCGCAAGTGAGCTGACCCTGCTAACAACATCACCTGGAGCAGAGACTAGCTACCCCTAGTGCAACTGATCCAAACCTATACAAAGGCAGAGTTGTCAGCCGTTTCACTGTTGTTCTAAACCATAAAGTATTGGGATAATTTGTTATGCACTACTGAATTAGCTGAAATACTATATGCACTATATTTGGCTAATCGTAAGAGGGGCTTCTAAGGCACATGGCCAAGGGTATGACCCTTCTTCCCCCCCCCTCCTTTTTTTTTCCTTCCTGAAATATGACAGTTACAGAGGCAGCAGCTACCATATGACAACAAGGTGATGAGAGTCAGGATGAAGCCTTTTACGCTAAGTATAGCAAGAAGAAAGATGGAAAGCTTGCTGATGGCATGTTTGAATGACTATAACTGGCTTACATCTGCCTATCTCTAGAATTCTTGTAGAGGAATAAGCGCTTGTGTGTTTAAATGTTAAAGATATCTGTTAGGTTTGTTGTCCCTTCCAGCCAAATGTAATTTAAACCAACTTAGAAATCAAGAAAGGCCTATTTACCTATTATCTATCTTATCTATCTATTTCTTTATCTAGCCATCTATCATCTATCAAAATGAATAAGTGAACAAAAATGGGATGTAATACATCAAAATCCACTTTCACCTTTTATGATTAGTGGTCCGTTACCTTAATCACAAATAACTTCACTGAGTTTTGCTTTCTTCAGTTATAAATAAGGGTAAGCAGTGTACTTACTATGCAGTGTTGTTGGGAGGTAGAGAAAATATACGTCAGTTCTTAGATTTGTGTTCATACTTGTAAGCAATGAATAAATGCTAGCCTATAATTGTTTTATAAAGTTTTCATTTTCATTTGTCTACTTTGCTTCTTCCATTTTCTACAATAATTAATCTTATAATCAGAAAATGGAGAAGAGCAAATAATTTTGCTGAAAAATCTCTAGATGGTACTTATATTGTTAGATGGTATGGAAAAACCTGAACAAACTTTTTGGCCAACCCAATACAGTATTGTATACTGTATAAGGTAACACCACCTTACCTGCCTCCTGAGAAACCTGTATGCAGGTCAAGAAGCAACAGCTAGAACCAGATCTGGAACAACAGACTGGTTCCAAATTGGGAAAGGAGTATGTCAAGGCTGTATATTGTCACCCTGCTTATTTAACTTATATGCAGAGAACATCATGCGAAATGCCGGAGTAGATGAAGCACAAGCTGGCATCAAGTTTGCTGGGAGAAACATTAATAACCTCAGATAGTCAGATGACACCACCCTTAGCCCAGAAAGTGAAGAATTAAAGAGCCTCTTGATGAACGTGAAAGAGGAGAGTGAAAAAGTTGGCTTAAAACTCAACATTCAGAAAACTCAGATCACGGCATCCGATCCCATCCCTTCATGGCAAATAGATGGGAAAACAAGGGAAATGGTGAGAGACTTTATTTTGGGGGTTCCAAAATCACTGCAGATGGTGACTGCAGCCATGAAATTAAAAGACTCTTGGTCCTTGAAAGAAAAGCTATGACCAACCTAGACAGCATATTAAAAAGCAAAGACATAAGAGAGCAAGATGGTGGAGGAGTAGGTGAACACGAATACATCTCTCTCCACGGATACATCAGGAACACATCTTCAGACACAGAAGTGCATGCAGAACACCAGCTGAGAGCGGATAGGAGGACCTGACCAGCGGAAAAGAATATATAGACCCACGCAAAACTGGGTAGGATGAAGGCACTAGGGGGAAAAGCAGGAGTGCTGGTAGGACTGGACCTGCCCCCAGGGGTGGGGGAGCTGAAGCAGGGGCCGGTCCCCACAGCGGGGCGATTGTCTCAGTCAGAGAAGAAGCATTCAAGGCTGAGGGTGAAACAGCTGATCTGTGGCGGCCCAAATGGAACGAGAATCAGACAGTCCTTACCGCAGCCATACATACCCCAGACAGGGACGCAGGTCCCCTGGAAGGCACAGCAGCTGGGAGCTGGAGTTTAGGGATTCTGGGGCAATCCCAGAGCAAGGGCTGCTGTTGACTGTGGAGAAACGGATCCAGGTGATGTGAGGGAGGAGGTTGTGGTGGGAATGCCAGGGGAGGCAAGCCAGGCAGTTATGGAAGCAAGGTGATACTGCGGAGTCCCGCAAAGGGGGTGGAGCCATCACCATAGCCTCTCACTCCCCATGTGCCTGCATCCGCAGCTGAGCAAAAGAGAGACCAGCCCATTAAATGCCTAACGCACTGGACTACAGAATAGGACCCCACCCAGGGTGCCCCTTTAAATGCCTGACATGCAGATCTACAGAGTAGGACCCCAGCCAGGGGGGCACCTCTCTGTGCCTGAACAGGTGGAGCTACAGAGAAAGACTGGCCGAAGAGACCTTCTGATCACCAGCTACAAGAGGCTTGAAAAAAGACTCTGATAGGACCAGAACTCTGGAGGCAGACCGTGTTGCTGCAAACTTGGTGCCTCCAGGGTCCCTGCAAGCCAAGCAGCTGCACCACCTTCACACTCAACTCACTGGGGCAGAGCTGCCAAAGGAAAAAAATTCTTGCATCTATGCACGCAGGGTTGCTTCAGTAGTGTCTGACTCTTTGCGACCTTGTAGACTTCTCTGTCAGGGAAGGGGGGTCTCCAGGCAAGAATACTGGAGCATATCGGCCAGCACTAGCTGCCATACCCTTCTAGAGCACTATATTTCCTGCTGCCCTAGCCACCAACTCCCCTCAGTACCTGGTGCTGCCAGAACCTCTGCAACCCAAGCAGCTATACCACACCCACACCTGGCCCTCACAGGAGCAAACCCAAGTCCTCCAGGGCAGCCTCAGGAGCAAACCCAAGTGAAAGACAACGCAGAGGTGGAAATAAAACCACAATTGAAACCCAGGGGGAGTGTGACTAAGAAAGAAGACCCAGAAACTTCCCACCAGCTGTACAAGGTGAAGATTAAATCCACACGATCAAGTAGGCAGACTCTGTATCTATGGAATATATAAAATGTCATTGAGAGCTCCCACACAAGAAAATGCAATAGTTCTGACAGCTGTGGACGTTGGGGGCAAGAAAACACAGGAGTAGGACCAGATTAGAATATGAGCTGCCCCCACAGCAGGTCCAGAAACAAGGAAAGTGTTGGAGGGCATCCTAGGGAGGTGAAGTGGACTGTGACTCCCAATGAGGGAAAGGACTCTGACACCAGTGACTCAAGATAAACATTTATTATTCTTATGTTTTGACTTGTTCTATAGATTCTTTTGCACAGTTCAGTTGCTCAGTCAGGTCCTACTCTTTGTGACCCCATGGACTGCAGCACACCAGGCCTCCCTGTCCATCACCAACTCCTGGAGTTCACTCAAACTCATGTCCATCGAGTCGGTGTTGCCATCCAACCATCTCATCCTCTGACGGCCCCTTCTCCTCCCGTCTTCAATCTTTCCCAGCATCAGGGTCTTTTCCAGTGAGTCAGTTCTTTGCATCGGGTGGCCAAAGTATTGGAGTTTCAGCTTCAGCATCAGGCCTTCCAATGAATATTCAGAACTGATCTCCTTTAGGATGGACTGGTTGGATCTCCTTGCAGTCCAAGGAACTCTCAAGAGTCTTCTCCAACACCACAGTTCAAAAGCATCCGTTCTTCAGCACTCAGCTTTCCTTATAGTTCAACTCTAACATCCATACATGACTACTGGAAAAACCATAGCTTTGATTAGACAGAACTTTGTTGGAAAAGTAGTGTCTCTGCATTTTAATATGCTGTCTAGGTTGGTCATAATTTTTCTTCCACAGAGCAAGTGTCTTTTAATTTCATGGCTGCAGCCACCATCAGCAGTGATTTTGGAGCCCCCCAAAATAGTCTGTCACTGTTTCCACTGTTTTCCCATCTATTTGCCATGAAGGGATGGTACCCGAAGCCATAATTTTAGTTTTCGGAATGTTGAGTTTTATTTATTATTTTTATTTATTTTATTTTTTTTAATTTTTATTTTTACTTTATTTTACTTTGAATGCTGAGTTTTAAGCCAATTTTTTCACNATAGTCTGTCACTGTTTCCACTGTTTTCCCATCTATTTGCCATGAAGGGATGGTACCCGAAGCCATAATTTTAGTTTTCGGAATGTTGAGTTTTATTTATTATTTTTATTTATTTTATTTTTTTTAATTTTTATTTTTACTTTATTTTACTTTGAATGCTGAGTTTTAAGCCAATTTTTTCACTCTGCTCTTTTACTTTCATCAAGAGGCTCTTTAGTTCTTCTTCACTTTCTGCCATAAGGGTGGTATCATCTGCATATCTGAGATTATTGATATTTTTCTGGGAAACCTTGATTCCAGCTTGTGCTTCATTCAGCCCGGCATTTTGCATGATGTTCTTTGCATATAAGTTAAATAAGCAAGGGTGATAATACACAGCCTTGATGTACTCCTTTCCCGATTTGGAACCAGTCTGTTGTTCCATGTCTAGTTCTAAATGTTGCTTCTTGACCTGCATATAGATTTTACAGGAGGCAGGTAAGGTGGTCTAGTATGCCCATCTCTTGAAGAATTTTTCACAGTTTGTTGTAATCCACATAGTTAAAGGCTTTGGCATAGTCAATAAAACAGAGTGAGGTGTTTTTCTGATACTCTCTTGCTTTTTTGATGATCCAATTGGTGTTGACAATTTGATCTCTGGTTCCTCTGCCTTTTCTAAAACCAGCTTGAATATCTGGAAGTTCACAGTTTACATATTGTTGAAGCCTGGCTTGGAGAATTTTGAGCATTACTTTACTAGCCTGTGAGATGAGTGCAATTGTGTGGTAGTTTGATCATTCTTTGGCATTGCCTTACTTTGGGACTGGAATAAAAATGGACCTTTTCCAGTCCTGTGGCCACTGCTGAGTCTTCCAAATTTGCTGGCATAGAGTGCAGTACTTCCACAGTGTCATCTTTCAGGATTTGAAATAGCTCCACTGGAATTCCATCACCTCCACTAGCTTTGTTCGTAGTGATGCTGCCTAAGGCCCACTATGAAATCTAATTAAGCTTTTGAGTTTTTTTTCCTCAGTCACATTTTTTATTGTTATTGTAAACCTCTGCCTCTAAGTTGGGCTTTTGCATGTCTATGGAGGTGTGTTTGTTTTTTTTTTCTTTAAAAAAATTTAAAACCTATTATTATTTTTCTACATTTATTCTTTTGATTGCCTCTCCTACTGTTCCTTTATCCTTGCAGTTAATCTATAATATATATATAAACCTTCTTCATCTACCTCAATTTGACTTTTTGCATACCTATTCTTTTTCTTTCCTTTCCTCTCAACATATTTATTAGTTTTATTTTCATTGTTTTATTCCCCAATTGGCACCTTACTTTAGTTTTGTTTTCCAGTTTGTGCTTTAGTTAGTTTTGTTGTGGTAGATATAATTTTTGGTTTCCTTCATTCACCAGATCAATCTATTTTATTTTATTTTTGTTGGACTGCTTTGATTTTGCTTTTGGGTGTATATGTATATGTGTATATTCAGTTATACTTTGTGTTGTTATAAACCTCTGTGTCTATGTTGGGCTCTTGCAGTTCTATGGAGTTTTCCTTTTTTTCCTTTCTTTTTCCATTTTTTTCTCTTTTCTCTTTTTAAAAGAAATAAATTTAATGTTTAATTTTTAAAAACTGATTATATTTTTCTACATTTATTCCTTTGTTTGCTCTTCCTACTGTTCATTTCCCCTTACAGTTAATCCCTAACGCATATAAATCTTCTTCATCTACCTCTATTTAATTTTGCATATCTACTCTTTCTTTTCTTTCTTTCCTTTCCTCTCAACATATTTGTTGGTTTTGTTTTCATTGATTTATTCCCCACTTGGCACCTAGGTCTAGTTTTGTTTTCCAGTTTGTACTTTAGTCAGTTTTGTTTTTAACTGGTAAATATAATTTTTGATTTCCTTTGTTCCCTGGGTCAATCTACTGCACTTTATTTGTGTTGGGCTGTTTGACTTTGCTCATGGGTGTATATGTATATGTGTATATTCCATCATTTTAGTTATTATTTGCCTGATTTTGTAGTTGCCATTTGTCTAGGGTTTATCTTTGGTTTCTCATTTTTGGATATTCATTTTAATCTCACTAAATGCCATAACAAACCACTTGTGGAATGTTTGTTCCTGACCAGGGATCAAGCTCTGAGCCTTTGAGGTGGAAGCACTGACTCTAAGACCCTAGACTACCAGAGAACTAACCCTAGGTTGTATCAAATAGTGAGAACTTACACAAAGGAAACCACTTGAATACAAGACCTGGCATCACCCAACCACCACTAGCACCCTGTGCAGGACACCTCATCTAAACAACAAACAAAACAAAAATACAAACCCAATTTTCAGCAGACAGAATTACCACCTCACTCAGCCTTGCCCATCAGAGGAAAAACAAACAAACAAACAAACAAAAACTCAGCACAAATCCCACCCTATATGAAGCTTACACAAACCACTGGACTAACATTAGGAGGGCAGAAACAAAAAGGAAGAAAGATTTCAGCCTTAAAGACTGGGAAAAGGAGACTTCAAACATAGTAAGTTTAAAAAAAAATGAAAAGGCAGAGAAATACTACACAAATGAAGGAACAAACTAGAAACACAGAAATCCAAATAAATGAAGAGGAAACAGGTAAACTGCCTGAAAAAGAATTCAGAATAATGATAGTAAAGATGATCAAAAACCTTGAAAACAAAATGAAGAAAATTTAAGAATCAATTAACAAAGCCCTAGAAGAATTAAAGAATAAACCTACAGAGACAAACAACAGAATTACTAAAATTAAAAATACCCTAGAAGGAATCAATAGCAGAATATCTGAAGCAGAAGAACGAATCAGTAAGCTGGAAGATAAAATGTTGGAAATAGCTTCTGAAGAGCAGAATAAAGTAAAAAGAATGAAAAGAACTGAGGATAGTCTCAGAGACCTCTAGCACAATATCAAATACACCAATATTTGAATTATAGGGGTCCCAGAAGAAGAGAAAAAGAAAGGGTATGAGAAAAATTTTGAAGAGATTATAGTTGAAAATTTTCCCAACATGGAAAAAGAAATAGCCAATCAAGTGCAAGAAGCACAAAGAGTCTCATTCAGGATAAACCCAAGGAGAAACAAGCCAAGACATATAATAATCAAACTAACAAAGACTAAATGCAAAGAAAGTATATTAAAAGCAGCAAAGGAGAAGCAACAAGTAACATACAACCGAAATCCCATTAGCTCAACAGCTGATCTTTCAGCAGAAACTCTGCAGGCCAGAAGTGAATGGCATGATATATTTTAAGTACTGAAAGGGAGAAATCTACAATCAAAATTAATGTACCCAGCAAGGATCTCATTCAAAATTAATGGAGAAATGAAAAACTTTTCAGACAAGCAAAAGTTAAGAGAATTCAGTACCAGAAAATAATCTTTACAACAAATGTTAAAGGGACTTATATAGTCAAGAAATACAAAAGAAGAAAAAAGATCTACAAAATCAAACTCAAACAATTAAGAAAATGGCAGTAGGAACATATATATCAATAATTACTTTAAATATAAATGGATTAACTGCTCCAATCAAAAGACTCAGACTGGTTGAATGGATAAAAAAACAAGACCCATATATATGCTGTCTACATGAAACCCACTTCAGACCTCAAGACACATACAGACTGAAAGTGAGAGGATGGAAAAATACATTATGTGCAAATGGGAAGCAAAAAAAAGCTGGAGTAGCAATCTTGATATCAGACAAAATAGATCTTAAAATAAAGAAGATTACAAGTGATGAGGAAGGACACTACATGATAATCAAGTGATCAATCCAAGAGCAAGACAAAACAATTGTAAATATCTATGCACCCAACATAGGAGCACCTCAATACATAAGACAAACACTAACAGACACTAAAGGAGAAATTGACAGTAACACAATAATAGTAGGGGACTTTAACACCCCACTCACACCAATGAACAGATAATCATAACAAAATTAATAAGGAAACACAAACCTTAAATGATACATTAGATGAGTTGGATCTCAATGATATCTACAGGACATTCCATCCAAAAACAGAAGAATACATCTTGGAACATTCTCCAGGAAAGACCACATCTTGGGTCACAAATCAAACTTCTGTAAATTTAAGAAAATTCAAATCATGTCAAATATTTTCTCCAACCACAATGCTATGAGACTGATATCAATTAGAAGGAAAAAAATGTAAGAAACATGAATGCATGGAGATTAAATAATACATTTCTAAATAACCAACAGGACAGGTTACTGAAGAAATCAAAAGGGAAATCAAAAAATTTCTAGAAACAGATGACAATGAAAACAGGACAACTCAAAACCTATGGGATGCGGTAAAAGCAGTTCTAAGAGGAAAGTTTGTAGCAATACAATCCTATCTCAAGAAACAAGAAAAACATAAAACAGACAACCTAACTTTACACCCAAAACAACTGGAAAAAGAACAAAAAAGCCCCAAAATTAGTAGAAGGAAAGACATCATAAAGATCTGAGAAGAAATAAATGAAAAACAAATGAATGAAACAATAGTAAAGATTAATAAAACCAAAAGCTGATTCTCTGGGAAGATAAACAAAACTGACAAACCTTTAGCCAGACTCATCAAGAAAAAAAGAGAGAAGATTCAAATCAACAAAATTAGAAATGAAAAAGGAGAGGTTATAGCAGACAATGCAGACATAGAAAGGAATCTAAGATACTATTATGAATGACAACATGGGAATAAAATGGATAACCTGGAAGAAATGGCAGATTCTTAGAAAAGTTCACTCTTAAAGACTGAATGAGGAAGAAAAAGAAATTAGGAGCAACCCAATTACAAGGACTGAAATTGAAGTTGTGATTAAAAAAAAAAAGTCTCCCAAAAAACAAAAGCCCAGGACCAGATGGCTTCACAGGAGAATTCTATCAAACATTTAGAAAAGAGCTAATGCACATCCGATAAAACTCTTTCAAAATATTGCAAAGGAAGGAACACTTCCAAACTCATTTTATGAGGCCACCATCACCCTGATACCAATCCAGACAAAGACAACACAAAAAAAGAAAATTATGGATCAATATCACTGATAAGCATGGGTGTAAAAAGCCTCAGCAAAATTTTAGCAAACAGAGTTCAGCAACATATCAAAAAGCTAATACCCCATGATCAAGTTAGGTTTATTCCAGGGATGCAAGGATTCTTCAATATATACAGATCAATCAAGGTGATATACCATATTAACAAATTGAAAGATAAAAACCTTATGGTCATCTCAATAGATGCAAAAAAAGCCTTTGACATAATTCAGCACCCATTTATGATTAAAATTCTTCAAAAAATGGACATAGAAGGAACCTACCTCAACATAGTAAAGGCCATATATGATAAGCCTACAGCAAACATTATTCTCAATGGTGAAAAACTGAAAGCATTTCCCCTAAGATCAGGAACAAGACAAGGGTGTCCACTTTCACCACTATCATTCAACATAGTTCTGGAAGTCCTAGCTACAGCAATCAGAGAAGGAAAAAGAAATGAAAGGAATCCAGAGTGGAAAAGAAGAAGTAAAGCTCTCACTGTTTGCAGATGACATGATACTATACATAGAAAACCCTAAAGACAGTATCAGAAAATTACTAGAGCTAATTTGTGAATTTAGCAAAGTTGCTAGATACAACATCAATACACAGAAATCACTTGCATTTCTATATACTAACAATGAAATATCAGAAAGAGAAATTAAGAATCAATCCCATTCACCATTGCAAAAAAAAAGAATTAAATGTCTAGGAATAAACTTACCTAAGGAGACAAAAGAACTGTACACAGAAAATTATAAGACACAAATGAAAGAAATCAAAGATGACATAAACAGATTGAGAGATATTCCATGTTCCTGGGTAAGAAGAATCAATATTGTGAAAATGACTATACTACCAAAGGCAATACACAAGTTCAATGTGATCTCTATCAAATTACCAATGGCATTTTTCACAGAACTAGAAGAAAAAAATTCACAGTTCATAGGGAAACACAAAAGACTCTGAATAACCAAAACAATCCTGAGAGAGAAGAATGCAGCTGGAGGAATCAACCTTCCTGACTTCAGATTATACTATAAAGCTACATCCATCAAGACCGTATGGTAGTGGCATAAAAACAGAAACACAGACTAATGGAACCAGATAGAAAGCCCAGAAATAGACCCATGCACCTATGGGTACCTCGTTTTTGACAAAGGAGGCTAGAATATACAATGAGGCGAAAACAGACTCTTCAATAAATAGTGCTAGGAAAACTGGACAGCTAGATGTAAAAAAATGAAATCAAAACACTTGCTAACACCATACACAAAGATAAACTCAAAATGGATTGAAGACCTAAATAAATGTAAGACCAGAAACTATAAAACTCTTAGAGGAAAACATAGGCAGAACACTCAATGACATAAATCAAAGCAAGATCCTCTATGATCCACCTCCTAGAGCAACACAAATAAAAAGAAAACAAGTGAGACCTGATTAAACTGAAAAGCTTTTGCACAGCAAAGGAAACTATAAGCAAGGTGAAAAGACATCCCTCAGACTGGGAGGAAGTAATAGCAAATGAAACAACTGACAAAGGATTAATTTCCAAAATATACAAGCAGCTCATACACTCAATGCCAGAAAAACAAACAACCCAATCAAAAAGTGGGGAAAAGACCTAAACAGACATTTCTCCAAAGAAAACATACAGATGGCTAACAAACATGTGAAAAGATGTTCTTCATTAAAGAAATGGAAATCAAAAGTACAATGAGATATCACTTCACACCAGTCACAATGGCCTTCATCAAAAAGTCTACAAACAATAAATGCTGGATAGAGTGTTGAGAAAAGGGAACCCTCTTGTACTGTTGGTGGGAATGTAAACTGATACAGCCACTATGGAAGATGGTATGGAGATTCCTTAAAAAACTAGAAATAAAAGCATCACATGACCTAGGAATCCCACTCTTAGGAATATACCTGAGGAAACCAAAATTGAGAAAGTCACATGTATCCCATTGTTCATTCCAGCACTATTTACAATAGCTAGAACATAGAAGCAACCTAGATGTCCACTGACACATGAATGGATAAAGAGGTAGTGATACATATACACAATGGAATATTAGTCAGCCATAAAAAGGAACACACTCAAGTCAGTTCCACTGAAGCAGATGAACCTAGAACCTATTATACAGAGTGAAATAAGTCAGAAAGAGGAAGATAAATATTATATCTAACATGTATATATGGAATCTAGAGCAATGGTACTGAAGAAATTATTTACAGGGCAGCAATCCAGTACTTTGGCCACCTCATGCGAAGAGTTGACTCATTGGAAAAGACTCTGATGCTGGGAGGGATTGGGGGCAGGAGGAGAAGGGGACGACAGAGGATGAGATGGCTGGATGGCATCACAGACTCGATGGACGTGAACTCTGGGAGTTGGTGATGGACAGGGAGGCCTGGCGTGTTGCGATTCATGGGGTCGCAAAGAGTTGGACATGACTGAGCAACTAAACTGAACTGAACTGAATGGAGAAATGGACCTAGAGAATAGATTTATGGACATGGGGAGACGGGAGGAGAGGGTGAGATATATGGAGAGAGTAACATGGAAACTTACAGTACCATATGTAAACTAAATGGCCAATGGGAATTTGCTGTACGGCTCAGGAAACTCAGACAGGGCCTCTGTATCAACCTAGAGGGAGTGGGATGAGGAGGCAGATGGGAGGAAGGTTCAAAAGGGAGGGGCAATATCTATACACATGGCTGATTCATTTTGAGGTTTGACAGAAAACAGCAAAATTATGTAAAGCAATTAAAATTACCTTCAATAAAAAAATAAGCAGACATATTACTTTGCTGACAAAGGTCTGTCTAGATAAAGCTATGGTTTTTCCAGTAGTCATGTATGGATGTTAGAGTTGGACTATAAAGAAAGCTGATCGCTGAAGAATTGGTGCTTTTGAACTGTGGTGGTGAAGACTCTTGAGAGTCCCTTGGACTGCAAGGAGATTCGAAAGGAAGTCAGTCCTGAATTTTCACTGGAAGGCCTGATGCTGAATCTGAAACTCCAGTACTTTGGCCAGGTGATGCGAAGAACTGATTCATTGGAGAAGACCCTGATGCTGGGGAAGATTGAAGGCAGGAGGAGAAGGAGACGACAGAGGATGAGATGTTTGGATGTCATCACTGACCCGATGGACATGAATTTGAGCAGTCTCCAGGAGTTGGTGATAGGGAAGCCTGGTGTGCTGCAGTCCATGGGGTCACAAATAGTTAGACACGACTGAGCGACTGAACTGAACTGAATACAGTATTGAACTCCAAAGCAAATATAAAATTTCATTGAAAAGTGGTTGAGTTTCAAAGTTTTGCAGCTTGGAAATATTTATTAATTACCTGAAATATTCATCGGTATTATTTAAATATTTTAATATTAAATTACAAAATGAATCTTTACATTATGCTCTTCTATATATTCTCGACTAAATGTGTGTAGTTTAAAATTATCACAATACTCCATCCAATAAAACTGCAGTGTTTCTAGATGGTTATTCAGAAAACATCTAGTTGAACTTGCCTAAGACTTTTCTGAGCATATGGCAAAGAGCAGGGAGCTAACAGTTTCTGTTACTTATACTCACTGAATTTTTCTGGGTTGATATATTTCTGGAACTTTAATATTACTCAAAATAAAGTAGAGAAAACAGCACAAGGAATTTGATTATTTCTGACTGGTGCTTAATCCCCACTGTTGATGGAAATCTGGCAGTTGTAACATAGCAACAGAATCTGACGGCTTTGAATTTTAAGTTATTTTATAACTTAAAGGTGGATGTTTCAGTTTCTCCTCTGCTAATAACTGGGTGCCTATAATTATCACATTGTCCTGGTTTTTTAATGTGCAAAATTGGGTTATAATGTTGACCTTTTCTTTGTGTTTCTCTTTTTCAGAGTATTACTGTTTTCCAAAATTTTTATAGTGGAGTATCACTATGCATATATCTGGATAAAATAAAAATATATAACTAAGAAAATCACCACAAAGGGAATATTGAAATGAGAGAAATAAAATGAAACTGGGAGTAATAAAATGTTTGCCAAGAGCTACTGGGTACTTGTTGGATATGGGCCATGATTCTGACCCTGTGTTCCCTAGCAGCCAATGAAAAAGCAATGGTTTACATAATTTACAGGGTCAATAAGATAAAGCTGACCATACCAATAGCCATACCAAAAAAAAACCCAGTTGCATGAGAAGCCCTATGCTCCCAGGAACTTCTCCACAGTAAATGCATTAAGACTTTCATAGGGCAACTTCTTTTTTTTTTTTTTTTTTAAAATTTTTATTTTTTTCATAGGGCAACTTCTTATACAATTTTTCAAAATAGGCCAATGAGAACACACCAAAATGTAATTTTGTATGATCAGTCTAGATGGGGCTGTAACACTAAAATTCAGGCACCAACTTTCTTATGGAAGCACCTAGAGAGACATGGACGGATTACACAACTTTTACGCAGTCTTTAATCAACCATGTTTCTTTCAAATGAGTCTTTGTTAAGAACTGGATTGCCTTTACAACGCACTGCCAGTTACATTTCAAGTTTATTGCCACTTAAGTTTCAGTGGAGCTCGCAAGGAGAAATGACATTCTCTTGTTCAAGGTGAGTTCAGAAAGGACTGTGGACTGTGAGAGAGCAGAGAGCCACCCCACCTATACATGCGGATGGGCTGAGGAGTCATCTGTGGGCAGGACCAGGACTCTCCTTATGATCATGAAACATGGAATGATATTGATTAACGGAATAGAAAAAAAAAAAATTAAAGTGAAATGATAAGTGAAGAAACAGACATTTAAATAGGTGAAGTCTAAAACAAAAAAGTAGAAATAAGTTTTAATTTTAAGGTAAAAAAAATTATAAAGACAAATATAATTTTTTAAATGTGAAAAAAGCAATTAAATTAAGAAAATGAAAGTTGAAAATAAATAGCTGTCAAAGAAGCTATGTCTAAACAGTAAAAAGAAAGAGGTTATTAGGACTAAAAGTGGTTTTTAAGACTATAAAATGAAGTTACATTACATTTATTAAAAATGTAGGAATAAGTTTTTAAGTTAAAAAATAAGCAGAAAATCTAAAATACAAAAATTAAAAAAAATTAGAATAAAAATCAGGAATAAACATCATATAAGTTATTAATAGTAAGTTTTAGGTCAATATTGAGGTGATGAACCAAAGAAGTCATTTTTAGTTCAGGCAGAAAACTCAGCCACGCTGCAGGCAGGCTGGCAGGAGGAGTCCTTCGAGAGGAGGGTTGGAGGTAACCGTAAGTCACTGGAAGGTGTGTCCTTCCTGAAAGAGCAGAGCTATGCAAATTCTTTAGCCTACATTTTAGCAGAGAGCTTCACTCTTTTTGGAAACATTCAAAATTATGAACAAAACTGTGATAAACATTTGTGTATCTACATCTTTAACATACATTTTTACTTCTTAGGAAGAGTACTGAAGGTTTAGTTGATTAAAGTATGTACACATTAAAAAATGTTTAAAATAATACATAGTGTCAATTTTTCCTCCTGTGGCTGATAGGAATTTATCTATAAATTAGCAGTGCATAAAGCATTGATTTCACTTCCCCCTTGGCTAACCCTTGTAATATACACTGTTTTCTTTGGTAATCTGATAATTGAAAAATACCTTGTTTTAAACGGTATTTCTTTGTTATGGAGATTGAGCCAATTCTCATGAAAGGAAAATTTATTTATTCAGAACTTTTCCTTCATCTTTCCTCTGTCTGCTAATCTTGACATAAATATTAGAAAGCTTCTTGCAAGGTAGATAACTTAACTGGCAAATAACTTTGGAATAGTCAATACATGCAAAACATATTTGTTCATATTCCTTTTGCTAAACAGGTCTTTCCCAAACTTCTTGATCAATAGTTAGTTCTCAAATCTGGCTTGATTCCTAAGAAAATCAAAATAATGATTAATTAGTGACAATAGTTGTTTGAATTCCCAACGTTGTTGGTAACACAAAACACATTGCTCTTACGAGCATCTAGCTAGTTTAATTATAATAAAAAATGAGGGATTTCTCTGGCAGTCCAGTAGCTAATACTCCTTGTTTCCAATGCAGGGGGCCCAAGTTTGACAGACAGTAAAGAATCTTCCTGCAATGCAGGAGACCTAGGTTCGATCTCTGGGTCAGGCAGATCCCTCAGAGAAGGGAATGGCAACCATGTCAGTATTCTTGTTTGGAGAATTCCATGGACAGAGGAACCTGGCAGATTACAGTCCATGGGGTCGCAAAGAGCTGGACATGACTGAGCGATTAACACCTTCACTTTCTTCACTTTCACAGGGAACTAGATACCACGTGTTGCAACTCAGAGTTTACATGCCACAACTAAAAAAGATCCCATGTGCTGCAAGGAGGATCAAGATCAGATCCCTTGTGCTGCAATCAGGACCTGGTGCAGCTAAATAAATTAAAAAAAAAAAAAATTAAACAGAGAGGCTACAAATTAAACTCAAACTGCTCTATTGAATAACCAAGAATAGTTGTTTTTATAATAATTGAGCTGTATTATCAATTTTGGTGTGTTTTTTTTTTTGGCATTATCAGAACTTAAAAATTAAAACAAATAACAAAATGGATAATTAGATTGCAGATAATATATCATGCAATTCAAACTTTATTTTCTGAATATAATTTAGGAACCTACACATTTATATTCTTGTCTACTGCATATTGAGTTTTCTTTGTTTGGCTTTGAAATGTTCTCTTACCACCCATTTAGAGGATATCAAGTATTCAGAAGATAGGGGCAATAGCTTCTGTATTCTAAGATCAGTGAATGAGAAAATATTAAAAATATTTACATCCTTAAAAAACAGTTCCAATATTGAAAAAGGAAGACAGATGTTCTCACATTTTAAAATTAGATTTCAGACTGCAATATACATAACTACAGGAAAAGTTTTAAATTTCTTAGAGAAAATAGTAATTACAAAACAGTCAAAGTTTCTAAGTAGCTTATATGCTGGTGGCATTTGTTCAAAATGCATAAAATTGTTTCAAAGCCCTAAAAAATTTCAAGATTAAAATTTCATTAGATACTATTTTAGGGGTTTTTGCCTTTGCTTTTAATAGAATTTGTTAAGAATGATTTTCAGAAAGCAAAGAGTCATTACAGTATAAATCTATGATTTTAATTTTAGAAAAAATGTTTAACTAGTCAAGCATAGAAAACACTCCTAGCATCAGTTGCCTGAAATAATTAGTTAAGTGTTTAAAAAAAAGTTTTAAAAATCATTGCTAATGTGGTAGTAAATGAAGAAAAACCATCAGAGAGCAGAAGTGACAAGAATACACAAATCCAGAGAAAAAATGAGCACTGAAGTCACTGTTTGTCTAGAGAGAACCTAACAATTGTCAATAGCCCAGGGCCTGGATATTAAAGTCCCAGGCACCCAGGGAGGCTGGAAGCAAAGCATGGGTCTAGAAGGCTGTCATAGAAGGCTGGGTCAGAGATAACTTCAAAAATCTGAGACCCCACTTCCCAGAGGACAACACCCTTAGTGACTGAACTTGAGGAGAAATCCCCCTTCAGAGGACGACGTTGAGAGTATTTGCCAGTCTAGCCTGTGTATTGTGATTTTTACTATTTTATGATACTTTAATATTTTGGGGTCTTGCTTATCTGGGAGAAACTGCCCTGCCCAGGGATCCCTATTTTCTAGAGTCAGGGAACAACTACCTAAGAGCATGCCTTTCATATGCAAACCAAATGATGCTGAGTCCATATCCTCAACCACCTCCTTTACCTAACTCACACACCAAGCTAAGATTTCTTTTGCCCTACATCACCCCAAGACCATGGATATTCTCTGTGTGACTTAAAATCCAAGCCAATAATTAAGCCAAGCGGCTGTGCTTTGCTGGAACAGCCATGAAGGGATACCCCACGCCCAAGGTAAGAGAAACCCAAGTAAGATGGTAAGTGTTGCAAGAGGGCATCAGAGGGCAGACACACTGAACCATACTCACAGAAAACTAGTCAATCTAATCACACTAGGGCCACAGCCTTGTCTAACTCAATGAAACCAAGCCATGCCTGCGGGGCATCCCAAGACGGGCGGGTCATGGTGGAGAGGGCTGACAGAACGCAGTCCACTGGAGAAGGGAATGGCAAGCCACTTCAGTATTCTTGCCTTGAGAACCCCATGAACAGTATGAAAAGGCAAAATGATAGGATACCAAAAGAGGAACTCCCCAGGTCATTAGGTGCCCAATATGCTACTGGAGATCAGTGGGGAAATAACTCCAGAAAGAATGAAGGGATGGAGCCAAAGCAAAAACAATACCCAGTTGTGCATGTGACTGGTGATAGAAGCAAGGTCCGATGCTGTAGAGACCAATATTGCATAGGAACCTGGAATGTCAGGTCCATGAATCAAGGCAAATTGGAAGTGGTCAAACAAGAGATGGCAAGGGTGAACGTCGACATTCTAGGAATCAGCGAACTAAAATGGACTGGAATGGGTGAATTTAACTCAGATGACCATTATATCTACTACTGCGGGCAGGAATCCCTCAGAAGAAATGGAGTAGCCATCATGGTCAACAAAAGAGTCCGAAATGCAGTACTTGGATGCAATCTCAAAAACGACAGAATGATCTCTGTTCGTTTCCAAGGCAAACCATTCAATATCACAGTTATCCAAGTCTATGCCCCAACCAGTAATGCTGAAGAAGCTGAAGTTGAACGGTTTTATGAAGACCTACAAGACCTTGTAGAACTAACACCCAAAAAAGATGTCCTTTTCATTATAGGGGACTGGAATGCTAAAGTAGGAAGTCAAGAAACACCTGGAGTAACAGGCAAATTTGGCCTTGGAATGCGGAATGAAGCAGGGCAAAGACTAATAGAGTTTTGCCAAGAAAATGCACTGGTCATAGCAAACACCCTCTTCCAGCAACACAAGAGAAGACTCTACACATGGACATCACCAGATGGTCAACACCGAAATCAGATTGATTATATTCTTTGCAGCCAAAGATGGAGAAGCTCTATACAGTCAACAAAAACAAGACCAGGAGCTGACTGTGGCTCAGATCATGAACTCCTTATTTCCAAATTCAGACTTAAATTGAAGAAAGTAGGGAAAACCGCTAGACCATTCAGGTATGACCTAAATCAAATCCCTTATGATTATACAGTGGAAGTGAGAAATAGATTTAAGGGCCTAGATCTGATAGACAGAGTTCCTGATGAACTATGGAATGAGGTTCGTGACATTGTACAGGAGACAGGGATCAAGACCATCCCCATGGAAAAGAAATGCAAAAAAGCAAAATGGCTGTCTGGAGAAGCCTTACAAATAGCACTGAAAAGAAGAGAGGCGAAAAGCAAAGGAGAAAAGAAAAGATATAAGCATCTGAATGCAGAGTTCCAAAGAATAGCAAGAAGAGATAAGAAAGCCTTCTTCAGCAATCAATGCAAAGAGATAGAGGAAAACAACAGAATGGGAAAGACTAGAGATCTCTTCAAGAGAATTGGAGATACCAAGGGAACATTTCATGCAAAGATGGGCTCGATAAAGGATAGAAATGGTATGGACCTAACAGAAGCAGAAGATATTAAGAAGAGGTGGCAAGAATACACAGAAGAACTGTACAGAAAAGATCTTCACGACCCAGATAATCATGAGGATGTGATCACTAATCTAGAGCCAGACATCTTGGAATGTGAAGTCAAGTGGGCCTTAGAAAGCATCACTAAGAACAAAGCTAGTGGAGGTGATGGAATTCCCGTTGAGCTGTTTCAAATCCTGGAAGATGATGCTGTGAAAGTGCTGCACTCAATATGCCAGCAAATTTGGAAAACTCAGCAGTGGCCACAGGACTGGAAAAGGTCAGTTTTCATTCCAATTCCAAAGAAAGGCAATGCCAAAGAATGCTCAAACTACCGCACAATTGCACTCATCTCACACGCTAGTAAAGTAATGCTCAAAATTCTCCAAGCCAGGCTTCAGCAATATGTGAACCGTGAACTCCCTGATGTTCAAGCTGGTTTTAGAACAGGCAGAGGAACCAGAGATCAAATTGCCAACATCCGCTGGATCATGGAAAAAGCAAGAGAGTTCCAGAAAAACATCTATTTCTGCTTTATTGACTATGCCAAAGCCTTTGACTGTGTGGATCACAATAAACTGTGGAAAATTCTGAAAGAGATGGGAATACCAGACCACCTAACCTGCCTCTTGAGAAATCTGTATGCAGGTCAGGAAGCAACAGTTAGAACTGGACATGGAACAACAGACTGGTTCCAAATAGGAAAAGGAGTACGTCAAGGCTGTATATTGTCTCCCTGCTTATTTAACTTATATGCAGAGTACATCATGAGAAACGCTGGACTGGAAGAAACACAAGCTGGAATCAAGATTGCCGGGAGAAATATCAATAACCTCAGATATGCTGATGACACCACCCTTATGGCAGAAAGTGAGGAGGAGCTAAAAAGCCTCTTGATGAAAGTGAAGGAGGAGAGCGAAAAAGTTGGCTTAAAGCTCAACATTCAGAAAACGAAGATCATGGCATCCGGTCCCATCACTTCATGGGAAATAGATGGGGAAACAGTGGAAACAGTGTCAGACTTTATTTTTTTGGGCTCCAAAATCACTGCAGATGGTGACTGCAGCCATGAAATTAAAAGACGCTTACTCCTTGGAAGAAAAGTTATGACCAACCTGGATAGTATATTCAAAAGCAGAGACATTACTTTGCCGACTAAGGTCCGCCTAGTCAAGGCTATGGTTTTTCCTGTGGTCATGTATGGATGTGAAAGTTGGACTGTGAAGAAAGCTGAGCGCCGAAGAATCGATGCTTTTGAACTGTGGTGTTGGAGAAGACTCTTGAGAGTCCCTTGGACTGCAAGGAGATCCAACCAGTCCATTCTGAAGGAGATCAACCCTGGGATTTCTTTGGAAGGAATGATGCTAAAGCTGAAACTCCAGTACTTTGGCCACCTCATGAGAAGAGTTGACTCATTGGAAAAGACTCTGATGCTGGGTGGGATTGGGGGCAGGAGGAGAAGGGGACGACAGAGGATGAGATGGCTGGATGGCATCATGGACTCGATGGACGTGAATCTGAGTGAGCTCTGAGAGCTGGTGATGGACAGGGAGGCCTGGCATGCTGCGATTCATGGGGTCGCAAAGAGTTGGACACGACTGAGTGACTGAACTGAATTGAACTGATTCTGGACTGGTAGTGACCCCAAAAGCCCAGCAAAAGAATACGCAAATATTTTGGTGGGAAGAACTAATAGTACGTTTTTCAAATATTTCTCCGAGTTTCAAAGAACATAATTTCCTAATAAAATATCATTCAAAACATGAAAAAATAAGCCATAAGTAAGGTTAGCAGATGGAGAAGGCAATGGCGCCCCACTCCAGTACTTTTGCCTGGAAAATCCCACGGATGGAGGAGCCTGGTGGGCTTCAGTCCATGGGGTCGCAAAGAGTCGGACTCGACTGAGCAACTTCACTTTTACTTTTCACTTTCATGCATTGGAGAAGGAAATGGCAACCCACTCCAGTATTCTTGCCTGGAGAATCCCAGGAATGGGGGAGCCTGGTGGGCTGCCGTCTATGGGGTCGCACAGAGTTGGATACGACTGAAGCGACTTAGCAGCAGCAGCAAGGTTAGCAGAAACAGAATGTTATGAACTATACTCCAAAGCCTGCAGATATTGAGATGTCAGGGGAGCGTGTAATTTCCTTGGTTCTGTCTCGCCACAGCAAAGATTTGAAATGGTGGATCAGTGTTACAGCTCAGTTTTATTTGGCAAGTAAAGGATAGTACACCCTCGAGGCATGAGGGCAGGCTGACCCCAGAGGAGAGGCCTCAATCCACCTTGGCTTCTTCCTTTTATACATTTGTCTCCTCCCCTGCCTTGAGCCTGCCCTGTGCAAATTGGGCTAGCCAAGAAGGGGATGTGTTTGTTTCACCTGAAATTCTCACTCTGGTCCATGGATTTTCTTTTGCTTCATTTTTGCAGGCTTTTCTCCGTCTTTGCGTTATAGCCACCACCATTTTGGACTCCTTTTTCCTATTCTAACTACCTAACAGTAATAATCAGAAAAATACAAATAAATGAGTATTTTTCAACTCCTTAAAGACAAAGAATGAATCAAAAATATAAACAAAGACCAAATTACTGTCAATAAAGAACAAAACAGACGCTCTAAAAATTAAAATTAGATTTAAAAACCTGATTGATGGGTAAAATACTACACTACACAGTTGAAAAAAGAATCGGTAAATGACAAAGACATTACCTGGGGTGCAGCAGAGAAAGAGAAGGAAATGAAAGCATGTTTAAGAGAGAAAAGAGGGAAGTGTTCCCACATGCTCCTAATGGTAGTTCTAGAATAATAAAATATAAAGATGGTGTAAAGAAACTATTTGAAGAGATAATTATCATTTCAGATACACCAATATCAAATTCAGGAAAACCGATGAATTCCAAAGAGGTAAATAAAGCCAAGAGACGTTTGCTTCATTACCTCCTGAGGTTGGGGATTCTATCCCAGACTGTACTTCTCTTAAGGAGTGCTGGTAAAGTAACTCTGTGTGTAGCCTACCCCCTAGTAATTGTGGGAAACAGGTATCTTTGGCACAGCGCACAGTGGGAGTACAGGCTACGTTCCCTTGCAGTTGTCTGTCATCTTGTCTCTTGCTCCTCTCTTCTCTTACCAGTTTTAAGTTGAGAAAACCAAGTAGTTCAGTAGCTTAGAAAATTTCACAAGGTGGATGATTGAGGCGGAGTCACATTGAATTAATTCTCAGAGCCACACAGTCTTGTGAGAGACAATGCAGGGAGAGCTCGCAAAAGGGCACCTCTCTGAGAAAACGCTGAGTACATATTTATTGAGTCTCCCTCTTGGACAAGGGAGTCATATAGTAAGGCTTTGAAGATAAGGAAGCTTGTTCTGCACACAGAACACCCGCTGAGGCTGATGTATCAGTCAAGATATCTGTCTTAAGGGCATGAGAAAGAACACGTAAGGAAAGCGTAAGACACAACAGTCTCCAGAAAACAGGGCCTTGAGAAAGAAGCATTTCTTTACCCACAGATGATCTGCAGCCATAATTTAGTGGAAAGAGTAAAGGTTCTGGCATCCTCAACACTGTAGGATGGGACAAAATAAATGAAATACTCCTCCTCATCGATTGGAGGAGTACGGAAAACTGCTTCATCACCTCTGATTCCTTTAAAAGATGACTTCCAGTCTTCCTTCTTTTTATATAGTGCAGAGGAAGTAGGGAGGCGGAGGGTTGGGGTGCTGGATGGTTCCAACTGAGCTGAAATAGTGCATCTCAGCCATCCTCTCTTCAAAGTGGTTGGCTCTGCAGCTGATAGATTTTTGATTTTAGAATTTGATATTACTTGACATAAGGTAGATTTGGAAATTTATTCTGGGAAAATAGGAAAATATACTTGCCTCACTTGGCGTTATATTGTGAACCCTAGACATTAATTCTGGGACAGTAATAAAGTTTTCCAGTGGTGGTCTACCAAAACCATGTTATAACATCATAGCTTATCATCATTGACAAACATTGCCTTTTCCATAAATGTGATTGTAAACATCATCGACAATCATTTAGTTCTCTGAACTCCGGGAGTTGGCGATGGACAGGGAGGCCTGGCGTGCTGCGATTCACGGAGTTGCACAGAGTCGGCCATGACTGAGCAACTGAACTGAACTGAACTATATGAAAAATTAATGTTTGTAGTAAAACAATACACATTTTAAAATATGGACAACCGTAGTTGCTGATAACTTCAAACTATAAATAGCATTAGAAATACACAAGGAAGGTAAAGTCTGTACAGGTAAATGTAGATAAGAAAGCTGTGTGGTTTGCTGAACTGTTCAGAATGAATAGTATATAGAGTTACTTAACCTGAGAAATTTTAGGGTGTTAATTTCCTTTATAAATTCAATTTCATTCTTCCAAGAGACTTATTCTGAGTCCTAAAGTATGTAACATTTGGGAAAAAATTCATTTTCTATTCTCATTTCTATTTCCTCTATTCTTAATCAAATTAGTATAGTACACAATAGTAAAAAATTTGGCTATGTAAAACATTTTAATCTAGTCTCTACGAATTAGTATAAGAAAAAGGCAAGTTCTTTCTACCTAGAATATTCAGCCAAGGTATAATTAAATAAAAAGTTGATTCAAGATCTTGCCTTCTCACCTGATGGTCAAAGATCAATTGAGTTTGTTTTTATTTAATATTTATTTCATGATAAATTCTTAATGATTTTATACTATTATATTCTGACTTTGGTCCTTCAAGAAAAACTCAAATCCCTGTCACATCTACCCTCTTTCAAAGTGATTATACTTCTTTAGGGGGGAAAAAAGATTAAGATGTCCTAACTTAAAGGTATGACAATAGTCTTACCCATTGATAAGCTTTTCAGTAATTAAAAAGTAAAGAATAAGTGTGATGAATGAAGTTTGATTTTGATGTGATGCTCAGTATATATCTATAAATGAATTTAGCACACTTGTAGTTGATATAATTAGGAAAAATGACAGCTCTTGGAAACATAGCTAAGCTGACTCTTGCCTTCTGATGCAACATTAAGCTCTCTAAGGAGACTTGATCACACACATCTGCATTATATGAATGACTGCTGGCTAAATGAAATTTGGCAATGATTGGTCTTTCCCTATCATTTCCATATTCAGTTAAAGAACAATATTTTTCATAAATCCACAAAGCCACACTTCAAGGAAAAATAAATATTTTAAAATTTTCATTTTATGGAAGAAATATATCTTTAGGATATACTATAAGAACTTCATTTGGAAATGTCTTCTAATTATTCAAAACAAACATATATGAAATGGTTCCCTCATTTACTAATTTTTTTATAGTGATTAGCTGGCTAAGATGCATAAGAAAAAAATAGGTCCTCTGACCTCTTTCCCAAGCTACCAATTTAAAAGTCCTATCATTATAGAAAAGAACTAACTTTAAAGTTCCTTAAGATGCCTTCTTCAGTCTTGAATATATTAGAGGAAAGGGTAGGACATATTGTTTCTGATTGTCTCTTCTTTTTGAGAAATTCTACTGCTGTATATGATTTGTTTCAACATGCTAAGAAAAACACTGTTATAAAGTTTCTCTTTTGTAATCTATGTTCGCCCTTTTAACATTTTCATAATTTGGAATAAGCTAAAATATGATGCTTCACCATGTTATTTGTGAACATACTTTTTAATGTTCGACATGCGTTAGTGAAGCAAGCAGACACTTCCTGGGCCCTCCAGTGTCACTTCTTGCCTCTTGTAGTCACATGGAATAGTCTAATGTATGATTTAATATCAATATTACTGTTTCTGACATTATTTGCCTCTACATGTAATCCAGAACTTCCTGAAACATAGATGATTCTTCCTTTTAAGATTGGAAAAATAAGAATAGGCTTGGGGTGGGAGGTAGGGGGGGTTCATGTTTGGGAGTTCAAATAAAAATGTGAAAAAAAAGAAAAAAAAAAAGAATAGGCTTGACATATCTTAAATGTTATCAAACACTAAGATCAGTTCAGTCCGTTCAGTTGGTCAGTCGTGTCTGACTCTTTGTGATCCCGTGAACTGCAGCACCCCAGGCTTCCCTGTCCATCACCAACTCCTAGAGCTTGCTCAAACTCATGTCCATCAAACCAAACTGATCACAAGGATCACAGCCTTATCTAACTCAATGAAACTACGAGCCATGTTGTGTAGGGCCACCCAAGATGGATGGGTCATGGTGGAGAGTTCTGACAATATATGGTCCCCTGGAGAAGGGAATGGCAAACCACTTCTATATTCTTGCTTTGAGAGCCCCATGAACGGTAGGAAACACTAAGATGCTTTCAGAAATATCTGAGGTAGTATGGAAAAAGACAAGAAGTGAGTTTGTGAGAGGGCTTCCAGGGGCCAAGATTTCAATTTTTAATGTCAAAAGGGAAATAAATGATTACAGTTGATTTGAGCATGTTAAGCAAGTTAAAGGAGATATGATTCTGTGATGAAATAAAGATGGCACAAGTTAAAAAGTAGTTGTAATGCTCATACATGGTTCCACGGCTTGTACAAAAATGCAATGTATTAACCTCCATTCCTTGAAACATACACTGAAAATTTTATTAACTATAGGCTTTTAAAATACAAAAGTTGATCCCTCTTTATTTTTTAATGAAGATAAAAATTTTGACACAGACATATGCAAAAGATGGGAAAACCGTCATGCTTTCAAGGTGGGGAAATGCATTCAAACTAGTCAATAAAAATAAACTATCAGCGAATCAAAAGAAAAGAGTATAGATCAACAAGGCTGTGTAAAAAACAGGAAAAATAATGGGGAAACTGCAGAATGCTTGCATTTTAATAGCACAAAAGTGAGGCCAACCAAGAATACAGAGGGAATTTGTCCAGGTAGTGTAGGTTTTAAGGAGACAAATTGTGCTTTTAGGTTGCCCTGGCAACAGGTGTGCCTTCTTATGTGAAGACATTATAATGAGAAAACCACATGAACATGAAGTAAATTACAAATAGAGGCGGCCCTATCTTTCTTGGACATAGATTTGGAAATGAGTTTGGAATGGGTGTATGCCATCAACTAAAGATGAAGTCATGAGACTGAAGATTTGAATGATATCCCAGAGTGAGAAGTTGTATGCTCACAAGCTTCTGAGGATGGCATAAACCTCTTGTTATTATTATTATTATTATTATTTTTTTTTTTTTACTGATTTCAGTTGAAGTCAGGAAAAATAAATAATGTACACACATACTCTCTTCATTACAGTCACTCCTGGGAAGGGAAATTGGACTGGAAACTATGGGAGGTCATTTTTCTGGTAGGCTGTGTAAGGTGGTTTTAGACCCAAACTACTGTAGCAGTCTGGGCTCTGGGCAACTCTCCTGGCTCCTATTAACACACCAGGTCTGGATATACCCCTCACATGTAGTGTTTCACTTCTGTTAGATTTATTTTAATAACAGAAACAGTGTTTCTTGAGTCTACCACGTTGCACCGACAGCAGCACGAAATGCTAGAAAGTTCTTGCTTATATTGAGCCAAAAATTTCTTGTCAGTTATTTCAGTCTGTTAGTCCTATGTATGCAGTTTGAAAAACATTTTAATCTAGTCATGAGCTCCAGTGAGTTTAAACTGTCTCTCATAATATGTTTAACAATGATATGCCTCCTAGTAATCCTTTTTTCTGTTAGCAACTCTAATGAATAAGAATGTGTGCCCTGTCCAAATGGTCTAAGAGAACACAGTTTTCCTACAGACTTATGTTTCTCATCTTGCAAAAAAACAAAATTAAAGACCTGGATCTGAGTAATAAAACTTTTGTGTTTCTTGTTTTTTTTTCTCTGTAAAAGTAGTTATCTGGAAGCTTCACCTTCCAGATAACTACTTTTCTTCCACATATATATCAGGATTGGGTTTCTGATTCCGAGAAAGGCGGTAAAATAAATAAAGTGAAGTTATTAGTGTTTTTATGAAATAGGCATTTCCTCTCTTTTCACACACAATTATAGAAAGTTCATTCAGTAACACTGGTTAAATTTTTGATTCCTGGAGAATTTCTCAGAGGACACATATTGTGAATGTGAGAACTAGGTGAAGGGTTTTAGCGTGGCAAATTCTATTATATTGCTCATTATTTATATCCTTCAAGATTTACCATACGTCAAAGTTTTAAAAAGAGATATTAAATAACAATAGTAAGAATGTCAGTAGAACATATGTAAGATAAAAGGATAAAACACTTGAACAATAGCTGAAATCTATTTGTTCAAGTTTCTTCACTTCTTGAAGTGGAGATAATAGACTTCAGAATAGAAGTCAGATATCAGAAATTTATATCTTGCATGGAATAGTACACAAATTTTTTTTTTAGTGTAAGAGAAAAGACAAGTAATGATAAGGAAAAATTTCAAGGATTTACTTGGCAGTATTTCATGAGCATGGACAACATCAAAATCAACTAATGAAATAGTTCAGATCAGTGACTGGCAGCTTAAAAAGACATTTTAAAGACAAATGTCAAAAGAGAAAGACAATATAACGAGCAAATAAATTATGAAGTAAATTAGTATGAATTATAAGGAAATTAGAATATTTCCATATTGACAAAAAATCCAACATTTATTTAGAATTTTAAAGGAAACAAAATAATTCATGGTAGAAAAAATATTCAAATGATGTTTAGAGGGAAAAGGAGGACTACAATGTATTAATAATATGAAATTTATTAAAACTATAACTTCATTTTTAATAGGAAGGGTTAGGTGAAATTTAGAGGTAGGATTAGGTAGCTCATGAAATAGTTACCGTTTCTTTAAAATTGTTAGTCATAATTTAGAATGTGTTAATTGTTTGAATTGTGTCAGTCACAATTGAGAATAATTCAAAATATATTCTACTGAAATTATACTTTAACACAACCTGTTAGGTAATTGACAAATGCATCAGTTCTGAAAGTGAATAGGAGATAATTTAATAAACTACTTCATGATGGAAAGAATTAATGCAATTTAATAGAAAAATGATAATTCATCTTTTTGTTCATAACTATTTAAATCTTACATTAATTTCACTTATAAAACAATATAAATATAAAAATATTGGCAATTTGGACAAGCAGAAATAATACAAATATTTAACAATTCATAATCTATAAAGCAGAGACTTGCTTATTGTTTTATTATGCAGGGTAATAATGTGAATCCACTTAAAATTAGTTATAATTTTATATAACTGTCAGTATATGCCCTTTTCCACTAGGAAATACAAGACAAATTTCTGAGCTGCAAACACATTTCCTCATTTAATGGCCAGTAATAGCTGTAATTAGTTCTGGAACCATAATTCAAGCAAACATTATACGATTATAATTAAATATAGAAATCCACACACAAAAATAGTTGTGAATCTGGTACTAGCAAATAAAGTTATCTTTGTTGAAATATTATCACTACGTTGATTGTAGGTAAAAATACAAATTTCAGTCAGTAGTCTTGTTCACTCTCAGATTAGGTTGGAACATAAATGGCAATTGGGAATAGACTATCCTAGGCATGGAAGTTTGCTCAAAGACTTTCTTTAAAGATAGGTGCTCAGACCTAACAGAAGTTAACAGTTAACATTAAATTTCAACAAGTGGGTTTGTTTTTTAGAGATGTTAAATATATTATATTTATTGGAAGATGGGTGAGGTTAGGAAAGTATGAGAAAGACGAGAGCCCAAGGGAAATAGGAGACAGACAAGTGGGCAGAAGAGAAGAGGCAGTAGTCGAGTGGGCAGGGCAGAGAAACAGAAGGGTAGTCACTGCGGAGATAATGGCATGGAGCGAGCTGAGGAGTATTCTAGCTTCCTCGGTAGTGCCTCATACAATTAGAAAGTCATATATGCAGATCTGCATGCCTTTTTATTTCCATTTATATTTATTAGCAATTTTAGGAAGACTTGAATTTTAATCATGATGATTAGACATGGATCAATTGTGAATGAAATGTATATACAGATTTAATTGAGGTTACCATTCAATGTAAAGTAAAGAATCTGCCAGCAATGCAGGAGACCTGGGTTCACTTGCTGGGTTGGCAAGATCCTCTGGAGAAGCGAATGGCTACCCACTCCAGTATTCTTGCCTGGAGACTTCCATGGACAGAGGAGCCTGGTGGGCTCCAGTCCATAGGGTTGCAAAGCGTTGGACACGACTGAATGACTAACACTTTCAACATTCAATAAATCATTCACATTGTGTCACTTTCTTTCTCCAGTGGGGGATCTTCCTGACCCAGGGATCGAACCCAGGTCTCTTGCATTGCAGGCAGATTCTTTACCATCTGAGCCACCAGGAAAGCCCCAGTTTTAAAGGATTTGACTCAAATAACTAAAAATTAGTTACATATGGCTTCAACCAGTTGAAGGAAACTTGTTGGCATGACACTTGGTGGCAGCCCTCTATAATATGTAATGGGTAAGATGTTTACTTAGGTTCCACTAATTACCACGTGTTAGTTAACNCACCAGGAAAGCCCCAGTTTTAAAGGATTTGACTCAAATAACTAAAAATTAGTTACATATGGCTTCAACCAGTTGAAGGAAACTTGTTGGCATGACACTTGGTGGCAGCCCTCTATAATATGTAATGGGTAAGATGTTTACTTAGGTTCCACTAATTACCACGTGTTAGTTAACACGGTAGAAAAATGATTAAAATATCAAGTGATTATATTCAGTCAGTTCAGTCAGTTCAGTAGCTCAGTCGTGTCCGACTCTTTGCGACCCCATGAATCGCAGCACGCCAGGCATCCCTATCCATCACCATCTCCCGGAGTTCACTCAGACTCACGTCCATCGAGTCCATGATGCCATCCAGCCATCTCATCCTCGGTCATCCCCTTCTCCTCCTGCCCCCAATCCCTCCCAGCATCACAGCCTTTTCCAATGAGTCAACTCTTCGCATGCGGTGGCCAAAGTACTGGAGTTTCAGCTTTAGCTTCATTCCTTCCAAAGAAATCCCAGGGTTGATCTCCTTCAGAATGGACTGGTTGGATCTCCTTGCAGTCCAAGGGACTCTCAAGAGTCTTCTCCAACACCACAGTTCAAAAGCATCGATTCTTCGGCGCTCAGCTTTCTTCACAGTCCAACTCTCACATCCATACATGACCACAGGAAAAACCATAGCCTTGACTAGGCGGACCTTAGTCAGCAAAGTAATGTCTCTGCTTTTGAATATACTATCCAGGTTGGTCATAACTTTTCTTCCAAGGAGTAAGCGTCTTTTAATTTCATGGCTGCAGTCACCATCTGCAGTGATTTTGGAGCCCAAAAAAACAACGTCTGACACTATTTCCACTGTTTCCCCATCTATTTCCCATGAAGTGACGGGACCGGATAGAAGTTACAGGACTTGGTAAAGCCTTATATGTTGTATGTAAAGAGGGAGAAGAAAGAATCTGGAATGACAGAGGATATAACTCCATCTTTGTTTAAGAAAAGAACAATTGGAGTGCCTGATATTGACCTATAGAATTTGCTGCTTCAGTTTTTTTTTCTATCTTTCTTGCCTCCAATTCTGCTACTACTGAAACACCTATAAAAAACTCTGGCTCTACTGAGACCACCAAGGCAAAGTCAATTTGCTTCATGACCCTTGAGGAGAGGGTTGATTTTGAGGATTTCATTTTGTAATGGTTGGGGGCTCATACTGAAATGAGCTGTGACACATTCACAACTATCTTAATATTGCAAGATGTAAAAGGCAAGGATATTTGTATACCTTTTCTGCCAGCTTTGGACAAGAAACCCCGTCACCTCAAATATCCATTCATCCTTCCAAATGATCCCACTTAATGTATGACTCATATTCATTCAGCTGCTGTACTTGGAACATTTAAAGGATCCATGGGCCATTTACTTCTCTTAGAGATTGTTAGCAATGCTATCCTGGGGATTTATGCTTCCTTACCATGTTTCGTGAACTGTGAGGTGTACCTTTACTATTCATTTATCCTAGTCCTGAAAAGCCAAAGCAAGAATAAAAGAAAATAGTGAGGGAGGCAATGTTTATATTTATTGTTTGTGGATTGGCAAAACAGTATTCTGCATTCAAATGAAAAATATTCAACAATGTATGTATCAATTATAGAATTACCCAGTAAAAAGAATACATTTTATCTGTATTTGTATTGATTCCAGGTTGTCATCCGACATTTTCATTGAAAGTAGCACATGGTTTACTATGAAAATAGCAGGTTCTTGAATTCTCTTGCTAACTCTCTTCACTTTGCTTCTTTGCATTGTAAAGTTTTCTCTTTTACTTTAGCCAAATATTAAATGCAAGTAGGTGTGAGGACTGAAACTGCATAACTGACAAAATTAACTATCCTATTTTAAAAATATAATTGCTCATTCTTTCTTTTGCTGTCTTTTCCTATTAGATTGGAAAGCCCTCTGTAATATCACAAGTTACTTCCTCTCCATATGCCAATTTCTTACCTCAATTCTAATCACAGTAGATATTTGATCTGTATTTAAAATGCCAGTGAATTCTTCTAAAATTTTTGAGATATGGTTTGGCTTTCTTTAGAAGAGTTATTGGTTATAGAAATTCTCTTAAAATTTCAGAAAAAAAAATTTAATTGAATTCTCTTTTCCACTCACTCCCACATTGAACTGTCTTGAAGACTCTCTCTCTTTTAATTTGTCTTACAACTATGAGTTATTTTTTATTTCTCTCTTTGCATTGTCAGTTCTCTCACTTCCAAGTGTCTGAGGCTCTCACAGAGTTAGCATTCTTCTGGTAGGCTTTGAACTACTTGAGTTTGAAGTGTTTCTGCCTTCAACCCACCTGTGCTTGGCATTTCTAAAAGTGGTAAAAGAGTTTCATGGTTGTGCATAATTATAGATAGCGAGAATAGTTTTATCTATAGGAAATGGTGAACTCTAAACTCTATTTCTTTATTGAATCTCTATAGAAAAATATACAAAAGAAATAGCTTTTGTCTTAAGATTTTCAGGGAAAAATCATAAGAATCCCTTATTTAGAGCACAATTAAATGGCAAGCATGATGATACTGACTATAGAAATATCAATAGGTATATAGAAAAGGAAGATAATTCTAGGAGTTGTGGTCATTGGAAATCTTTAGTATCAAAGATAGGACTTGAACTGGGAAATGAAGGATGCACAAAATTAAAAGAGGTAGAGGAATGGATAGAGTGAAGGTGGCAAGGCACTGAGGGAAGATAACAGCTACTTTAAATAGAGAAAATGACCTAAACAAATAAGGAAGGTAGCCCCAGTTAATGGCAGAAACTCCACCTGGTGAAATCACGTACATGCCTCCACCACTTTACCCATGACTCTCTCTGTCTTCTTGGACTGCGTTTGACTTTCATTTGCATGTATCTGATTTAGATTTGACAAACCAGAGCTGTAGTTCCTGTATTCTTGATTTTAATTTTTATTTCCCTAGCTTGCTTCATCCAGTATCCTGGGCTCATGGTACTAAACCAGACCCAGGTTTTCTTTTGTTTCTCTCCTTGATTTACCTTGCTGCTTTTGACTGCTTTTGGAACCTACACCATGCTCTGGTCCTTAATGATTTAGCAGAAGAAATAAAATGAAACCTATAGTTTATTTTGAGTTACTTAAGGGCTATCACATTTAAGTACTGATTTTCTCAGATACATATGAACTTTCTCTAACCTACATTTTGTCCTGTTTATCATAAATTTTCAAAAGAAAGATAATAAGGAACTATAACAATATGCTTCAAAGCTTCCATAAGATTTACTCATACGATGGGAAAAAAATAATCATCTTACAAATAATGACTTTGCCATTCTGTTGATTAGTGAGCTCATAAATATGTGTAATGCATGGTTCTATGTCCTAGTCATAGAGAAATAAATATATACATCCCTCAAGGAGCTTGCATATTTGTGTCAGGAAGAAGAAAATATACACAGAAAAATAACTGATTAATTTCATTTCATTTGAGAGGGTGATACTTAAGCTGAGATGTTCAGGAAATTCCCTGGTGGTCAAGTGATTAGGACTCCAAGCTTCCATTTCAGGCACAGGTTTGATCCTTGGTCCAGGAACTCACCACATGCCACCTGCCATGGACAAAAAAAAGCTGAGACATTCAATCAGAGTATCTTTGAGGAAATGATATTGAAGGTGGGATGTGACAGGACAGATAAAAAGGAATTAGTCATGCAAATAATCAGGGGAAGAATATAAGCAAGAGTAACAAATGCAAAGGCTTTAAGTGGAAAAGAATTTGATGTATTCAAGAGATAGAAATAAGGCCAGCATGTTTTGAGTATAGTGGAAATGAAGATAAAAATAAAGCCTTGTATATAGTGAGAATAAAGATAAAATTGAAAAATGCATATGTTAATATATTAGATTTCTAAAAAGTAGATACTTTCCCAATGCCCCATGTTGCTCCAGTTTTTATGACATATTGTGACATTTCTATTTAATTTTTTTGCTTACCTTTATGGGTTAACTGAAGGTCAGATATATTGAAAGACTAAATCAGTTTCTAATCCTGTGGCGGGATTTTTGGCTTGCAGCAATTTCATCACTTATCAAAAATCAAAGTAATTTTTCTTCCTTTTTAATATTTAAAATGTGATAAAACTTCCCTTCCTTATTACATTTTCCAGCAGGCTCAAAGTTTATGATGTTATATGTAGGCAATGCTAAATGAAGAAAATGCTAATAAAATTTAACCAAGGTTCATTTTATGTGACTACAAAGTGGATGTGAGTTTGGCTTCTCCTTTCAACATGGTCTGATGAACTTTGAGGCTTATAGATGTGAGTTTGAAATCCTAGACACTTTCCTTATTAGCTCTGTCAACTTAGACAAATTAATAAATTTGGGGGTCTTCATTCCCCTCATTTATAAAATGGAAAATAATTTAATGAGGGCTTTATGGGGATTAAATTAGGAGATGAAGTATGTGGAAGCACCTAATGGTTGATAGCAAATTATATAATAAATGCTTGAGTATGTGATACGAGTGTAACTATGTATCTCCTCATCTTTCTTTAATGCTCTTTGTCTTCTCATTTGTCCACAGAAGTGTTCTGCTCTAAATAACATGGTGTTGAACCAGAAAGCTTTTGGGGGTACACCTTTTGTTTGGGTGATGATTAAGTTAAATATTTCAGGGCTCATTCCTACAATTTTATGGTGGTTTAGCCAGCCCTTCACGGGAAGAAAGTGATTTGCTATATAATAGGAATCTTAACTTTCTTCCAGGGCACCGTAGGCTTCAACTGTGATATTCTCATCTGACTTCTCATTTTCTTGCTTATTCTGTGATTTGCATTTGACATCTGCATTTGAGTCTGCATTTAACATCCAATCTTATTCTTCCCTAGCTTCTACATATTTGATTTCTAAATCTTCTACAACTGATTTCTTAAGCTGATCCTTAACTTCATTATTTGTTAGTTTTGTGTTTACAATTATATGGTGGAAGTGAGAAATAGATTTAATAGACTAGATCTGATAGACAGACTGCTTGATGAACTATGGACGGAGGTCTGTGACACTGTACAGGAGACAGGGATCAAGACCATCCCCAAGAAAAAGAAATGCAAAAAAGCAAAATAGCTGTCTGAGGAAGCCTTACAAATAGCTGTGAAAAGAAGAGAAGCGAAAAGCAAAGGAGAAAAGGAAAGATATACCCATTTGAATACAGAGTTCCAAAGAATAGCAAGGAGAAAAAAAAAAAGACTTCTTCAGTGATTAGTGCAAAGAAATAGAGGAAAACTATAGAAAGTGAAAGACTAGAGATCTCTTTAAGAAAATTAGAGATACCAAGGGTACATTTCATGCAAAGATGGGCACAATTAAGGAGAGAAATGGTATGGACCTACAGAAACAGAAGATATTAAGAAGAGATGGCAAGAATACACAAAAGAACTATACAAAAAAGATCTCCATGACCCAGATAATCACAATAGTGTGATCACTCACCTAGAGCCAGACATCCTGGAATGCAAAGTCAAGTGGGCCTTAGGAAGCACCACTACAAAAAGAGCTAGTGGAGGTGATGGAATTCCAGTTGAGCTATTTCAAATCCTGAAAGATGATGTGGTCCCTTCAGGGCCACACAAGATGGATGGGTCATGGTGGAGAGTTATGACAAAACATGTTCCAGTAGAGGTGGGAATGGCAAGCCACTTGCCAGAACACCATGAACAGCATGAAAAGAGGAAAAAATATGATGCCAGAATATGAGCCCTTTCAGTTAGAAGATGTCCAATTTGCTACTGGAGAAGCTGCTGCTGCTAAGTCGCTTCAGTTGTGTCCAACTCTGTGAGACCCCATAGACGGCAGCCCACCAGGCTCCACCGTCCCTGGGATTCTCCAGGCAAGAACACTGGAGTGGGTTGCCATTTCCTTCTCCAATGCATGAAAGTGAAAAGTGAAAGTGAAGTCACTCAGCCGTGTCCGACTCAATGCTATGGACTGCAGCCTACCATGCCCCTTTGTCCATGGGATTTTCCAGGCAAGAGTACTGGAGTGGGTTGCCATTGCCTTCTCCACACTGGAGAAGAGCAGAGGGCAATTATTAATATCTCCAGAAAGAATGAAGCTGCTGGACCAAAGTGAAAATGACACTCAGTTGTGGATGTGTCTGGTGATGAAAGTAAAATTTGATGCTGTAAAGAACAATATTTCATAGGAACCTGAAATTTTAGGTCCCTGAATCAAGATAAATTGGACATAGTCAAGCAGGAGATGGCAAGATTGAACATAGACCTCTTACGAATCAGTCATCTAAAATGGACAGGAATGGGTGAATTTAATTCAGATGACCATTACATCTACTGCTGTGGGCAAGAATACCTTAGAAGAAATGAAGTAGCCCTCATAGTCAGCAAAAGAGTCTGAAATGCACTACTTGGGTGCAATCTCAAAAATGACAGAATGATCTAGGTTCATTTCCAAGGCAAACCATTCAATATCACAGTAATCCAAGACTACACCCCAGCCACTGATGCTGAAGAAGCTGAAGTTGATTGATTCCATGAAGATCTACAAGACTTTCTAGAACTAACACCAAAAAAAAGGGATATTCTTTTCATGTTATGGGATGATATACAAAAGTAGGAAATCAAGTGATATCAAGAATAATAGGCAAGTTTGGCTTCAGCATACAAAATGAAGCAGGGTGAAGCCTAACAGAATTGCATCAAGAGAACATGCTGGATATCAAACACTCTTTGCCAACAACCCAAGAGATGACTCTACATACGGACATCACCAAATGGTCAATACTGAAATCAGATTGATTATGTTCTTTGAAGCCAAAGATGGAAAAGCTGTATATAGTCATCAAAATCAAGACCTGGAGCTGACTGTGTCTCAGATCATGAGATTCTTATTGCAAAATTCAGGATTATTGAATAAAGTAGGGAAATTCACTAGGGTATTCAGGTATGAGCTAAATCAAATACCTTATGATTATACAGTGGAGGCGACAAATAGATTCAAGGGATTAGATCTGGTAGACAGTGCCTGAAGAACTGTGGATGGAGGTTCCTAACTTTGTACAGGATGTGTGAAAGTGGAAGTAGCTCAGTCGTGTCTGACTCTTTGCGACCTCACGGACTATAGAGTCCGTGGTATTCTCTAGGCCAGAGTACTGGGGTGGGTAGTCTTTCCCTTCTCCAGGGGATCTTCTCAACCCAGGGATTGAACCCAGGTCTCCCGCATTAAGGCAGTGACCAAAACCATCGCAAAGAAAAAGAAATGCAAGAAGTCAAAGTGGTTATCTGAGGAAGCTTTACAAAGGGCTGAAGAAAGAAGAGAAAGGCAAGAGAGAAAGGGAAAGATATGACAGCATCAGTTTCTAGGCAGGTTGATAAGAAGTCTGGAGATCCTCGAGGAGATAGGAGTCTGGAATTCTCAAGGAGGAGGAAAGGACAAACATCTTTTTTTCCCCTCTACATTCCTTAGTCACGTTAAACGTTGTTTTCTTTAAGCCCAGAACTGATAATTACACAACAAACAACTCAGTTTACTCCAAGCCAGGCTTCAGCAATACATGAACCATGAACTTCCAGATGTTCAAGCTGGTTTTAGAAAAGGCAGAGGAACCAGAGATCACCAACATTCTCTGGATCATGGAAAAAGCAAGAGAGTTCCAGGAAAAATCTATTTCTGCTTTATTGATTATGACAAAGCCTTTGACTGTGTGGATCGCAATAAACTGTGGAAAATTCTGAGAGAGATGGCAATACCAGACCACCTGACATGCCTCTTGAGAAACCTCTATGCAGGTCAGGAATCAACAGAACTGGACATGGAACAACATACTTGTTCCAAATAGGTGAAGGAGTAAATCAAGGTTGTATATTGTCACCCTGCTTATTTAACTTATGCAGAGTACATCATGAGAAACGCTGGGCTGGAAGAAGCACAAGCTGGAATCAAGATTGCTGGGAGAAATATCAATAACCTCAGATATGCAGATGATATACCACCCTCATGGCAGAAAGTGAAGAGGAACTAAAAAGCCTCTTGATGAAAGTGAAAGTGGAGAGTGGAAAAATTGGCTTAAAGCTCAACATTCAGAAAACGAAGATCATGACATCTGGTCCCATCACTTCATGGGAAATAGATGGGGAAACCATGTCAGACTTTATTTTTTTGGGCTCCAAAATCACTGCAGATGGTGACTGCAGCCAGGAAATTAAAAGACGCTTACTCCTTGGAAGGAAAGTTATGACCAACCTAGATAGCATATTCAAAAACAGAGACATTACTTTGTCAACAAAGGTCCATCTAGTCAAGGCTATGGTTTTTCCAATAGTCATGTATGGATGTGAGAGTTGGACTGTGAAGAGGGCTGAGCACTGAAGAATTGATGCTTTTGAACTGTGGTGTTGGAGAAAACTCTTGAGAGTCCCTTGGACTGCAAGGAGATCCAACCAGTCCATTCTAAAGGAGATCAGCCCTGGGATTTCTTTGGAAGGAATGATGCTAAAGCTGAAACTCCAGTACTTTGGCCACCTCATGCGAAGAGTTGACTCATTGGAAAAGACTCTGATGCTGGGAGGGATTAGGGGCAGGAGGAGAAAGGGACGACAGAGGATGAGATGGCTGGATGGCATCACTGACTTAATGGACGTGAGTCTGAGTGAACTCCGGGTGTTGGTGATGGACAGGGAGGCCTGGCGTGCTGTGATTCATGGGGTAGTAAAGAGTTGGACACGACTGATGGACTGAACTGAACTGAAGGATTATATAGCAACAGTGTATCCTGCTTGAGGACAGTTTCTCCTTCCTGAAAACCTTCTGACTAATCCTGATATTTAAGAATGTAAATTATGGGCGTGAGTCTAGTAAGATCTTTCTATTGTTAAATTCTAATGCTGCTATCCTAAAATGTAAATTGTGGGATTGGTTCTGGTAACATTTTCACAAACTTGAGACATTCTTATGATTTATTGTAATAACTAATTAAAAAGGTATATAACTCCTTGCTAACACTAGGGAGGGGGCACTCTCCATCCCCTTCTGATGTCTATGTCAGAAGCTTTCTCTGTCCCTTTTTATGCTTTAATAAAACTCTGCTATACAAAAGCTCTTGAGTGATCAAGCCTGGTCCCTGGTCCCGAAGTTATTTAAATCTTCTTCTTCAAAGATCACGAATCCGACACTGTTCACCATGAGCTATCAGATATACCCAACTGAATGCCGAGTTTCAGAGAACAGCAAGGAAAGACAAGAAGATCTTAAATGAACAATGCAAAGAAATAAAGGAAAACAATAGAATGGGAAAGACTAGAGATCTCTTCAAGAAAATTGGAGATGCCATTGTAGCCACACATTCCGGGAAACAAACTCACTCAGAAGGACAATGCAGATAGTGGAGTGCAGTTTATTACACCGGCAGGCCCAAGGCAGAGTCTCCTATTAGCCAAGGACCCCGATCAGTTTTTGTGAAAACCTTATATACCCTAAGTGTACATGCTCAAACCCACCTCCCCAAATTCCTTGAAACTAGTCTGGACAAGGTAAGAGAGATATGATCAAAGTTAACCCATGATTCATGTGTCATAAACCTAGGTAGTTAAACAGTGGACATTCATCAATAAGCCTGTGGTCATACCCCAATAAGCATAATGGGATTTACGACTTTGTTCTGCTACAGAGATAATTACCATATTCTTTTAGGGGAAGGAGAGTCTAGATACAAGTCCTGAAGCTCCTTTATTAGGGGTGAGGGTGGGGGGAGGTCTGATTTTCCACTGGTATGCCCTTTCCATAGCCACCAGGTGCAAAGTTCAGAGTTTATTGGGAGGGTAACCACGCCTGTAGCCTAATGTTCATAGCCTGGCCTAAGATGGAGTCCAGTTCTGTCGATTTCCTTCTTCATCAAGGGAACATTTCATGCAAGGATGGGCATAGTAAAGAACAGAAAAGATAAGGACCTAAAAGAAACAAAAGAGATTAAGATGTGGAAAGCATACACAGAACTATACAAAAAAAGGTCTTAATGGTCTGGATAACTATGATGGTGTAGTCAGTCACATAGAGCCAGATATCCTGGAGTTGGAATCAAATTGCCTTAGGAAAGATTGCAAAGACAAAGCTAGTGAGGTGATTGAATTCCAGCTGACCTATTTAAAAACATAAGAGAAATGCTATTTTCAATATGTCAGTAAATTTGGAAAACACAGCAGTGGCCACAGCACTGGCAAAGGTCAGTTTTCATCCCAATCCCAAAGAAAGGCAGTACCAAAGAATGTTGAAACTACTGAATAATTACACATATTTCACATGCCAACAAGGTAATTCTCAAACCCTTCAAGCTAGGCTTCAACAGTATGGGAACTGAGAACTTGCAGATGAACCAGCTAGATTTTGAAGAGGCAGAGGAACCAGAGATCAAGTTGCCAACATTTGTTGGTTCATGGAGAAAGCAAGGGAGCTCCAAGTAAACATCTATTTTTGCTTCATTGACTATGCTAAAGCCTTTGGCTGTGTGGATCACAACAAACTGGAAGACTGTTAGAGATGGGAGTGCCAGGGCATCTTACTCATCTCCTGAGAAACCCTATATTCAGGTCAAGAATCAGCACTTAGAACCGGACATGGAACAACTTACTGGTTCAAACTTGGGAAAGGAGTCTGACAATGGTGCCTATTGTCATCCTGTATATTTAACTTATACGCAGCATACATCATGCAAAACGCTAGGCTGTATGAGTCTCAAGCTGGAATCAAGATTGCCAGGAGAAATTTCAACAACTTCATTTTTGCACAAAGCTAGGCTTCAACAGTATGGGAACTGAGAACTTGCAGATGAACCAGCTAGATTTTGAAGAGGCAGAGGAACCAGAGATCAAGTTGCCAACATTTGTTGGTTCATGGAGAAAGCAAGGGAGCTCCAAGTAAACATCTATTTTTGCTTCATTGACTATGCTAAAGCCTTTGGCTGTGTGGATCACAACAAACTGGAAGACTGTTAGAGATGGGAGTGCCAGGGCATCTTACTCATCTCCTGAGAAACCCTATATTCAGGTCAAGAATCAGCACTTAGAACCGGACATGGAACAACTTACTGGTTCAAACTTGGGAAAGGAGTCTGACAATGGTGCCTATTGTCATCCTGTATATTTAACTTATACGCAGCATACATCATGCAAAACGCTAGGCTGTATGAGTCTCAAGCTGGAATCAAGATTGCCAGGAGAAATTTCAACAACTTCATTTTTGCACATCATACCATTCTAATGGCAGAAAATGAAGAGGAACTAAAGTGTATCTTGATGAGGGTGAAAGAAGAGAGTGAAAAAGCTGGCTTAAAACTAACATTAAAAACACTGAGGTCATGGCATCTGGTCCTGTCACTTCATGGAAAAAAGAAGGGGAAAAAGTAGAAGCAGTGACATTTATTTTCTCTATTTCCATAATCACTATGGATGGTGACTGCAGCCGTGAAATTAAAAGATCCTTGTTCCTTGGAAGAAAATCTACAACAAACCTTCAGTTCAGTTCAGTTGCTCAATCCTTGCGACCCCTTGAATTGCAGCACACCAGGCCTCCCTGTCCATCACCACCTCCCAGAGTTCACTCAGACTTATGTCCATCGAGAGAGTGATGCCATCCAGCCATCTCATCCTCTGTCGTCCCCTTTTCCTCCTGCCCCCAGTCTCTCCCAGCATCACAACAAAAATTAAAAACAAAACAAAAATAAATGGCTGTGAAATACTATTAAAAAAAAGAAGAAGAAGAAATGTGTGTCCCCACAGAATTGTATCTTCAGCTGACCTCATGACTTAGACTTGCTATATTTGGGCAATGATGATTGGAGGTCAGGGTGCATTTCATAGATATCCCCACTCACTGCCACAATTTGGCCACTACTCACCTCCAGAGGGCACATCCTATTGTCTAGGTTGAAAATTAGGCCCCCCAGATCCACAGAAATTCCCCTCATTTTTTCTCACCTATGCCCTCATCCCTTCATGTTTGTATCAAGTTCCCAGCTTTCCAAGAAAGCTCCTGTTGGCCTAGAAGAGGGAAGTAAGGCATGATGTGGCTACGGCCCCCTCTGTCCTCTCACAAAGAAGCAGCAGCTCCATCCGGCCCCCAGTATTGGAGGCATTCTGCCCTTTCACGAAGATAGAAGGAGAAGGGGATGACAGAGGATGAGCAGGTTGGATGGCATCACCAACTTAATGGACATGAGTCTGAGCAAGCTCTGGGAGTTGGTGATGGACAGGGAAGCCTGGCGTGCTGCAGCCCATGGGGTCACAGAGTCGGACACAACTGAGTGACTGAACTGAACTGAACTGCCCTTTCACATTTTCCCAGATTTTCCCTCCCAGCTTATTCTATGCTAGAAGGAACTGCTGTATCTTATCCTACGCTGAGTCAGATTACTACCCATCTCATTCCTCTTTCCAGAAAATAGGGCTGGGGTTGAAGCAGGGACTCACAGAGAGAGGGATGACAATCCACAGGAAACAACAGGAGGTGGCTTCTCTCAATAACTCTTTTTTTTTTTTTTTCTCATCAAAGACAAGCCATGATGCCAGCATTTGTAGCTTGATTCTGGGGTCCTGTCTACCCTGGAATCAGGGCAAGCAGGGGACCAGCAATGTTGGTATAGCAAAAAGTTCAGCTTGATAATGACCTTTTAGAGCTAGGTTCCTGGAAAATGGTAACGAACCTCCATGCAGTTTTGTCAAATCATTAAGTGCTTTGTTACCATTTCTTACCTAGGATGAGGAAATCATTATTCAGAAGTTCATCGAGGTGAGAGTGGCAAGTGGGAGAGGTTGCGGTGTGGGGCTCAAGACCCTCTGCAGGGACTTCCTAGGTGCCCCAAGAGTTAGGAATCCACCCGCCAGTGCAGAGGACACAGGTTCCAAGCATGGTCAGGGAAGATTCCAAATGCCCTGGAGCAACTGAGCCTGTGCACCCTAGTGCCCATGCTCCCCAACGAGAAAGGCCACTGCAATGAGAAGCCCAGGGGCCACAACTGGAGAGTAGCCTCCCACTCACTGCAGCTAGAGAAAGCCCATGCGCAGCAATGAAGACTCAGCACAGTCAAAAATAAATGATTTAAAAAAGAATAGAGAACTGGTTAAATAAATGGTGAAAGTGTTAGTTGCTCAGTCATGTCCGACTCTCTGTAGCCCTCCAGGCTCCTTCGTCCATGGAACTCCCCAAGCAAGAATACTGGAGTGAGTAGTCATTCTCTCCTCCAGGGGGTCTTCCTGACCCAGGGACTGAACCCAGGTCTCCTGCATTGCAGGCAGATTCTTTAGTGCCTGAGCCACCAGGGAAGCCCCAGTATAAATGGTACAGCTATTTTTTTTTTAAAGACCCTCTCTTGGAGCCCAGGCTGGTGGGACAGATTCACTCTTTACAGCCAACAGCTGCTTCACATGTCAGCAGGTGTTCAAGGCTCTCCGGCTTCTGGAACCAAGTCCTCAGGACATCTTCACAGCACCAGTGTTATAGGGCACCACCTGCCTGGGATTGGAGGAGAGAAGGAAGGCTGACTGCCCCCTGAACTGCTGATGGCTCAGCCAGGAAGGAGGTAAGGAAGTGGTTCCTCATTCTTGTCCATCCTGCTGGATCTGCTCCCGGTTCAACATGATGAGAGGCAAACTATCCCACGTTCACAGATGTGAAAGCCGAACACGAGTGAAGAGCCAGGTGAGCGTCCATCTCTGTCTCTGCAGTAAACTGAGCATGCTCAGAAGGAAGTGGTCAGACTGCCCTTGGTGAGGATCCAGAAAGCTCAGTTTGGGGCTGGGAGCCAGCTCGGCAAAGTCATTGAGTCTTAGCATTTGCTCCCAAGCACCTTGAAGAGCAGAGCCTGTACCTTCGCTGCATCCGCCCCCACCCCCTCTGCGGGCTGCTTTATCTCCTGGCACTTTGCCTCCTTACTTCTGTTCTCGGTACAGAACCAGGGAAGGAAAGATGAGTAAGCGCTTCTGTTACGTGGATGCCCCTGACTCATCCATCAGAAATCGGGTCCCTGGGGAAGACTTTCCTGTTGGGTGTGCTTTCTGTCCCTTTCCATCTTTTCTCTCTCAACATTCTCCCTCCCTCCCCGGTCCCTTGCCTCAAAATGAAGTCATGTATAGAGTTCTCCTTGGCTTCTATTAGAATATCAGCTCCACAGAGTCAGGCTGAGGATTCACAGCCTGGAGGTGAGGATTTGAGTCGTGACTCCAGTACCCACTTCACGTGGCTTTGAGTGGTCATCTTACTGCTCGAAGTCTCTGTGTCCTTGGTCGTAAACCGGAGAAATAATAGAAGCTGCCTCTCAGGGTGACTGTGAGGATCAGCTGAAATAATGTGCGCTGTCAGTGTCGGCAACATGTAACACATGCGGTGAGCTGGGCACGGATGGCTGCTCAGGTTTGGGTTGGCTCCATGTGGAACAGGCAGGCTCGGTGACAAACAGAGGGAAGAGGGATAAGCCAGCCTTGTGTGCCATGGAGGGAACACCCAGCCCTTACTTCACCCCCTGCTGCCCCAACCCCACTAAGCAAATGGACACTACCAGGTAGCAGCAGCCCGGGGCCAGACGTCTCCATGGGGAGCAGCCAGATCTCCTGGTAGCCAGGGACCAGGCCACGCTGGGAGGCACAATTGAATTTTCCCCCTCCATCTGACAGTTCAGGACTGGATGCTACTTTCCAAATGAAAGCAGTTCTGGAAGGTCATTGGGAACCGTGAATTGTGTTTATGCTGGCGCATTTTTAATTCTGTCTCATTACAGCTGCTGTTAAGGCCGCATTATAATAATTGCTTTAGTTCTGCTGTGGTATTTTTGGGCTTCTTTAATGTAGCTATAATCTATGTCTATATTAAAGTGAGCAGAGCCAAAGAGTAGGGCCAGTGTTATTAGACCAGCCAAGCAAATGCTGGTGGAGGGTGTGACTATTTCTCACTTTCACTGTATAATCATAAGGGATTTGATTTAGGTCATACCTGAATGGTCTAGTGATTCCCCCTACTTTCTTCAATTTAAGTCTGAATTTGGCAGTAAGGAGCTCACTTATGACAGCCTATTAAAAAGCAGGAAATCACTTTGCCGACAAGGATCCATATAGTAAAGGCTATGGTTTTTCCAGAAGTCATGTATGAATGTAAGAGCTGGACCATCATGAAGGCTGAGTACTGGAGAATTGATGTTTGTGAAGTGTGGTGCTGGAGAACACTCTTGAGTGTCCTTTGGACTGCAGAGATCAAACCAGTCAATCCTAAAGGAAATCAGTCTCAAATATTCATTGGAGGGACTGATGCTGAAGCTGAAGCTCTAATACTTTGGCTACCTGATACAAACAGCTGACTCATTGGAAAAGACTCTGTTGCTGGGAAAGATTTAAGGCAAAAAGAGAAGGGAGTGGAAGAGGATGAGATGGTTTGATAGAATCACTGGCTCAATGGACATGAGTTTGAGCAAACCCCAGGAGATAGTGGAGGACGGGGAAGCCTGGTGTGCTGCAACCCATGGGGTTGCAAAGAATCAGTCATGACTGAGTGGGTGAACAACAACAACATATTTATTTTATTAACAAGATTTATTCTACTGGTATATGCTTTGAGTTAAATAATTTCAAACATGCTGAATCTTTCTGGCTGAAGGCACTTTTTATCCTTTCTCTGTCTTTCTTGCGTTCATAGCAAAGAGCTGGAAATATTTTGATTTGTATTACCATCATCAAAGTATTTACTAAACATTTACTCTTGTTAAATGGTGCCTATTTCAACAAGATAATGTAAGCTCTCTCAGCCTTTTTAATATTTATAACTGAAGCAAACTTAACATCATCTTGGGACGCTCCTGGCACCTGGCATTGTCTTCCTACCTTTGATTTGCCTTTTTTCCTGTCTCTCACTCTAAGTGCTGTAGTGGGGAGATGTGATCTTTAAACCAATACGTATAGTAAACATTTTAAATGTGATGATAAAACACATACACAATACAATGGGAACACGGGGAATGGAATAGCTATGCTTTCTTTACCCAGAACTCAGTGTAAAGCTGAAGGTTGAATTGAGCTTTAAATTACGAGCAGGGCTTGCCAGGTGAATGGTGGGGATGAGGATTATAAGAAGAGGTTTTGGTAGATGATACCCATCTACAGGGTTCTCTAGAGACACAGACCATTAACCTGGTTGTGATTAATTGATTGATTAAGGGATTGCAATTGGTTCATGTAATTATGAGGCCTGGGAAGAAGTCTCATAATCTGCTGTCTGCAGGCTGGAGACACAGGAAAGCTGGTCCTGTAATTCAGTTGAAATCTGAAGTCCTGAGAACTTACGAAGTCAATGGTATAGCCTAGTCCAAGGGCAGGAGGAGTAGCAATAGGGGTGAATTCATCCTTCCTCTGCTCTTTTTCTGTTCAGATTACCAGCGGATTGGATGATTCTCATCCACATTAGGAAAGGCAAGCTGCTTTAATCAGTCCACCTATTTAAAGGCCAGACCGATCTGGAAATGCCCTCATAGACACACCAAGAAAAGATTAATACGGGCACCCTGTAGCCTAGTGAGGTTGATACATAAACATGACCATCAAAATATTCAAAAAAATATACATTTGAAAAGCAGTCAATAGTTCACTGTGACTAAGCAACTTTGAAAATTTAACCCTCCAAATATTTTAGATATACCTGTGATTTTTCTGAAACTTTTTTCTAATCTGCAAATCTATTGATTCAACCAGGGAGTTTAAGGAGTCCCTCCTGTGTGACATGACTTGTACCTTATCTTCACTTTCTTCACCAGCCTGGTAGAACAAAGGGTTCATCAGAAGTTGAGTAAGAATGTAACTAAGTATTTTTAAATTTTCTAGGATGATTGCAAATTGAACGAAAAATCCTTCTTATTCTTGACTAAATGGGAAACTTCACATGGAAATGTATAAATTGAATCTTCCATTCTTCAGTGCAACTCATCTCACAGAGAAGGAAAAAAGCATATAATTTAAGAGTTCAAAGTAGACTGAGGAAGGATCTACTTTATTGCACATCAGTCTGTAAGCTTCCAGTGACCTGAAGTGCTTATGACATATTTAGATTACTCTTGAGGCTCAGCCCCATAAAAATTTGCAAAAGTTATGTGGTACCCTCTAGCTCTCCATTTAGAAGTGGTCTAAATGTGCTCCAAAAGCATAATTTTTCCTCTCAAGTTCATAGACTCAATTGAATGGTAGAGCCCAACATGATAGAAAATTGTTTATTATTATAGCAACTTTCTTAATGGTTGGTGAATATTAAGTAAGAATAAGACAATGAATCTTAACCAGAATATAAGTAAAACCAGAAAGTTATATTCCACTTGAGTATCACTAGGGCTTTCCTGAAAGCTCAGTTGGTAAAGAATCTGCCTGCAATGCAGGAGACCTGGATTTGATCCCTGGCTTAGGAAGATCCCCTGTAGATGGCAATGGCAACCCACTCCAGTAATCTTGCCTGGAAAATCCCCTAGACAGAGAAGCCTGATGGGCTACAGACCATGGCTTCACAAGAGTCGGACATGAGGTAGCAACTACACCACCACTGCTGCTGCTGCTGCGGCTAAGTTGCTTCAGTCATGTCCGACTCTGTGTGACCCCATAGACGGCAGCCCACTAGGCTCCTCTGTCTCTGGGATTCTCCAGGCAAGAGTACTAGAGTGAGCTGCCACCTCCTTCTCCAATGCGTGAAAGTGAAATTGCTCAGTCATGTCCGACTCCTAGCGACCCCATGCACTGGAGCCCACCAGGCTGCTCTGTCCATGGGATTTTCCAGGCAAGAGCACTGGTGTGTTGCCGTTGCCTTCTCCGAAACCACCACTAGAGTATCACAATGGAAAATTCATCCTCAGACGTATTGATTGTGAGTGTTCTCCTTCTCTGGATATATTCACTTCTCTTCCATCCTAGACTTTATACTAAGTGAAGCCAGATCAACTCCTAGATCCTTCTCTAATGAATTTTCTTTTTGTGACTGAATCATAAATCATGTAGCCTCTGAACACCAACTCTTCTAGCTACAGTGTAAAACTACAATGAAGTATCATCTCACACTGGTCAGATGGTGGTCATAAAAAAAAAAAATCTATAAACAACAAACACTGGAAAGGATCTACAGAAAAGGGAAGCCTCTTGTGCTGTTGGTGGGAATGTAAATTGATATGGCACTGTGGAGAACAGTGGGGAGATTTCTTTAAAAACTAGGAATAAAACTACCATATGACCCAGCAATCCACTACTGGGGATATAACCTGAGAAAACCACAATTCTAAAATATACATGTACTCTAAGGATCATTGAGCACTATTTACAATAGCCAGGCCACGGAAGCAACCTAATTTTCCACTGACAAACAAGTGAATAAAGAAATTGTGGAACATATATACAATAGAACATTGTGTTTGTGCTTAGTCGCTCAGTCATGTCTGACTCTTTGTGACCCCATAGACTATAGCCCACCAGACTTCTTTGTTCATGGGATTCTCTAGGCAAGAATACTGAGGTGGGTAGCCATTTCCTCCTCTAGGGGATCTTCCTGACCCAGGGATCAAACCCTAGTCTCCTGCATTGCAGGTGGATTCTTTACCATCTAAGCCACCAGGGAAGCCCAGAGTAGAATATTACTCAACCATAAAAAAGAGCAAATTTAAGTCAGTTTTAGTGAAGTGGGTGGAAATAGAGCCTGTTATGCAGAATGAAGTAAGTCAAAAAGAGAAAGACAAATATTGTACATTAATGTGTATATGTATATATAAAATTTAGAAAAATGGTACTGATGAACCTATTTGCAGGACAAAAATAGAGACACAGACATGGAGAACAGATTTATGGACACAATGGGTAAGAAGAAGGTGGGACAAACTGAGAGAGAATAGCGCTAAAGCATATACATTATCCTCTATAAAATAGATAGCTAATGGGAAGTTGCTCTGTGACACAGTGAGATCAACCTGGTGCTCTGTGACAGCCTAAAGGGGGTGGTATGGGGTGGGGGGTGGGAAGGAGGTTTAAGAGGGAGGGGATATAGGTATACCTATGGTTGATTCATATTGATGTATGGCAAAAACCAACACAACATTGTAAAGCAAATATCCTCTAATTAATTAAAAAAAAACAAACTAGAATGTATATACCTAAATATAAATTTACATATGCATATATATGTGTATATACATATATATATCAAAGTACTATCCTTCTTTCAGAATCATACACACAAATAGTCATACCTCAAGCACCCTGACTTTCTATTGGCTTCTCCTCTATTCATTAACATGTTGCTTTTTTCCATCTATTGTGCCTTCTTCTCTGTCCATTAATTCCTCCATTTATCCATCAAAATGTTTTTTCCTCATTCAGCCATACATTCGTGCTTCTCTATCATCTTCAAATATTTAACAGTGTTCTATACCAAACAAAAATTTATGATACAGAAAGGAATAATACATAATTGCTATTGACACATATTTTAAAAATACTTAATTTTCTATTTATGTTAAGGTACTCTATGTTCCCAACATAAAAGTCTATGTGTTGAATAAAAGTCTTTAATTTTTTAATATTTTACTTTATTTGATTTTTAAAATTTAAAATGACAGATGACCACAGAAGACAATTCAAAGATATATAAAAGCATATTTCTAATACAAGGGCTACACTTAGTACCAATTATCTATAATTTTACCACTTTGAAATAAGCACCATTGTGCTTTTTACTGCAATTTCCTAAACTATTTTTTGCCTTTGTATATACATTAGAGCTCAGGATATGCTTTGGAGACTTCCTATATTAAGGTTGCTAAATATATGAGATGATTGCTGAATTCGTGGGATAATTGTTAAAATATAGATTCCTGGGCAGTGTCTTCCTTGAGCTATTGAATTAGTTATCTCTTGGGTGATTACAGTGCATATTGATGTTTGAGAACAACTAGTACACAGATATACTGATGTTTTATCGTATTACTTCATTTTTTTTGGTCTTAATGTACTTTCCTTCTAAAGTCTCAGCTAATATAGTATACCCATGGAGAAAAGGCTTCACATGTTTTTTTGTGATTATATTTAGTTTATATCTGGTTTTTAATCAAAGTATAACAGAAACTCAATAGAAATGGCACTTTCCCATACCTAATGCTTACCCTGAACCCCTAGAAAACATCATAAAGACCACACATATTATACTAGACTTCCATATCCTGCTGTAAAAATCACAGCCCACATCTGCCCAGTAACAGCCCTGAACAGAGAGAGTGCCTTGTCAGGACTCCTCTGCCTTTTTCTTCACTGAAAAGCATGACAGAGGCTTCTTGGTCCTGGAATTTTACCTCTCAGCATATTGTAGTTCAACCTGGGAAGAGATGAGGCAAATGGCAGATGATAACTCTCAACAGGCTTCAGAGGAAATGAAATATTTGAGAAAAGTGTGGAAAGACTTGTTGAATGTTGTTTAAAAACCTCCTCAGTTTGCAATAATGATATGACTTCCCAGAAATCACACTTTGCTATCAGATAAGCAGATAATACTATGCTGTGTCTGATGCAGTATTTGGTAGAAGGATAGGGAAATCATAAATCAGCTGACTGCTTCCTCTATTTAATGACAAAGAGATAATTCACTTTGATTTTTTTTTTTTTAAACAGTAAAAGCAGAACCAATTCTTTGAGTGTTATTCATATACAGCTTTCTGTTTATCTTCATGTGTCAGAATTATGAAGTTTTTCAAATAGTTGCTTTTCTGTATCTGAGTAATGAAAAAATGAACCATAAGGAAAGGAAGAGATGGTTTATACCCAAGTAGATTAATGCAGAAGTATATTGTAGAATTGCTTTGACTTCATGCCAAACACTGAGCTAAGAGCTTCAGATACTTTTTTTTTTTTTCACTTAAAATGTGAATACTGGGTCTAGTTTCCTGTTTAAATTGTTTATTTGCATCTTTCTACTTATTTAATTTATTTATTCTACTTGTTTATTACTATGAAGGGAAGTAGAATATGGCATCTCTAAATATGCCACTTTGGTATTTTGTCTTGAATTAAAGGAGGTACTTGAGGAACAGCCAGTACAAGAAGAGCACACTGACCCTCCTTGGTCCCCTGGAAGCAGGAAATAAATCTCTCATGTGAAATGTACTACCCCAGTTCCAGGAGGTAGAAGATAGCCTTATCACTGGAGGTAGGGTAGTTAAGGCCCAGACGTTACTTATTCCGCAATTGACTATCCCAAACCCAAACCTGTTTGTCTTCTCAAGTCTTCACAAGTTTTATTATTTGTCTGAAAGGTATAAGAATGTGCTTTGGTCACTTCCTTGAGTCTTATGTATTTATGGGTCTTCTGGTAGCTCCGTTGGTAAAGAATCTGCCTGCAGTGCAGGAGACCCAGGTTTGATCTCTAGGTCAGGAAGATCCCCTAGAGAAGGAAATGGCTGCCTGCTCCAATCTTCTTGCCTGGAAAACCTCATGTGAAGAGGAGCCTGGCGGAGTATCATCCATGGGGTCACAAGAGGCGACTTGGAGACTAAACTACCACCTGAACCGACAAAGTTAAATCTGTTTTTATTCTGCTAATCTGTCTTATGTTAATTTAGTTATTATGTCAATCAACATATTGATGTATGGCAAAAACCAACACAACATTGTAAAGCAAATATCCTCTAATTAATTAAAAAAAAACAAACTAGAATGTATATACCTAAATATAAATTTACATATGCATATATATGTGTATATACATATATATATCAAAGTACTATCCTTCTTTCAGAATCATACACACAAATAGTCATACCTCAAGCACCCTGACTTTCTATTGGCTTCTCCTCTATTCATTAACATGTTGCTTTTTTCCATCTATTGTGCCTTCTTCTCTGTCCATTAATTCCTCCATTTATCCATCAAAATGTTTTTTCCTCATTCAGCCATACATTCGTGCTTCTCTATCATCTTCAAATATTTAACAGTGTTCTATACCAAACAAAAATTTATGATACAGAAAGGAATAATACATAATTGCTATTGACACATATTTTAAAAATACTTAATTTTCTATTTATGTTAAGGTACTCTATGTTCCCAACATAAAAGTCTATGTGTTGAATAAAAGTCTTTAATTTTTTAATATTTTACTTTATTTGATTTTTAAAATTTAAAATGACAGATGACCACAGAAGACAATTCAAAGATATATAAAAGCATATTTCTAATACAAGGGCTACACTTAGTACCAATTATCTATAATTTTACCACTTTGAAATAAGCACCATTGTGCTTTTTACTGCAATTTCCTAAACTATTTTTTGCCTTTGTATATACATTAGAGCTCAGGATATGCTTTGGAGACTTCCTATATTAAGGTTGCTAAATATATGAGATGATTGCTGAATTCGTGGGATAATTGTTAAAATATAGATTCCTGGGCAGTGTCTTCCTTGAGCTATTGAATTAGTTATCTCTTGGGTGATTACAGTGCATATTGATGTTTGAGAACAACTAGTACACAGATATACTGATGTTTTATCGTATTACTTCATTTTTTTTGGTCTTAATGTACTTTCCTTCTAAAGTCTCAGCTAATATAGTATACCCATGGAGAAAAGGCTTCACATGTTTTTTTGTGATTATATTTAGTTTATATCTGGTTTTTAATCAAAGTATAACAGAAACTCAATAGAAATGGCACTTTCCCATACCTAATGCTTACCCTGAACCCCTAGAAAACATCATAAAGACCACACATATTATACTAGACTTCCATATCCTGCTGTAAAAATCACAGCCCACATCTGCCCAGTAACAGCCCTGAACAGAGAGAGTGCCTTGTCAGGACTCCTCTGCCTTTTTCTTCACTGAAAAGCATGACAGAGGCTTCTTGGTCCTGGAATTTTACCTCTCAGCATATTGTAGTTCAACCTGGGAAGAGATGAGGCAAATGGCAGATGATAACTCTCAACAGGCTTCAGAGGAAATGAAATATTTGAGAAAAGTGTGGAAAGACTTGTTGAATGTTGTTTAAAAACCTCCTCAGTTTGCAATAATGATATGACTTCCCAGAAATCACACTTTGCTATCAGATAAGCAGATAATACTATGCTGTGTCTGATGCAGTATTTGGTAGAAGGATAGGGAAATCATAAATCAGCTGACTGCTTCCTCTATTTAATGACAAAGAGATAATTCACTTTGATTTTTTTTTTTTTAAACAGTAAAAGCAGAACCAATTCTTTGAGTGTTATTCATATACAGCTTTCTGTTTATCTTCATGTGTCAGAATTATGAAGTTTTTCAAATAGTTGCTTTTCTGTATCTGAGTAATGAAAAAATGAACCATAAGGAAAGGAAGAGATGGTTTATACCCAAGTAGATTAATGCAGAAGTATATTGTAGAATTGCTTTGACTTCATGCCAAACACTGAGCTAAGAGCTTCAGATACTTTTTTTTTTTTTCACTTAAAATGTGAATACTGGGTCTAGTTTCCTGTTTAAATTGTTTATTTGCATCTTTCTACTTATTTAATTTATTTATTCTACTTGTTTATTACTATGAAGGGAAGTAGAATATGGCATCTCTAAATATGCCACTTTGGTATTTTGTCTTGAATTAAAGGAGGTACTTGAGGAACAGCCAGTACAAGAAGAGCACACTGACCCTCCTTGGTCCCCTGGAAGCAGGAAATAAATCTCTCATGTGAAATGTACTACCCCAGTTCCAGGAGGTAGAAGATAGCCTTATCACTGGAGGTAGGGTAGTTAAGGCCCAGACGTTACTTATTCCGCAATTGACTATCCCAAACCCAAACCTGTTTGTCTTCTCAAGTCTTCACAAGTTTTATTATTTGTCTGAAAGGTATAAGAATGTGCTTTGGTCACTTCCTTGAGTCTTATGTATTTATGGGTCTTCTGGTAGCTCCGTTGGTAAAGAATCTGCCTGCAGTGCAGGAGACCCAGGTTTGATCTCTAGGTCAGGAAGATCCCCTAGAGAAGGAAATGGCTGCCTGCTCCAATCTTCTTGCCTGGAAAACCTCATGTGAAGAGGAGCCTGGCGGAGTATCATCCATGGGGTCACAAGAGGCGACTTGGAGACTAAACTACCACCTGAACCGACAAAGTTAAATCTGTTTTTATTCTGCTAATCTGTCTTATGTTAATTTAGTTATTATGTCAATCAAAGAACCTCGAAGGGAACAAGAGAAAAATTTTCTACCCCTGCCATTGTCTTTCTTTATCCGTAGATTATGAACATTGTTTCCCCAGGACCTAGTGTGCCTGGCATGTAGTAAATGTGGGAATATATACCCTAGACCTGGTCTTCCAGGCATTCTGGGGAAGAACTGTCCAGTGAGGATTCTGTGTTCCTCCTGAGGGCAGCTCCCAGTGCTCTGCTCAAAATTCACACATTTCATTTCAAATAAAATCTATAGTCAAACGCATATCACTTTAGGCTCTCCAGGATCAGGCTCTAACTTACTTAACTAGTTTGATCTCTCACTGTTTTCATACATGTATTTCTCACTTCTAAACCTCTGCATTTTCATTCCTTTAACTTAAATCTCCTCATTGCTCTTGAAATCCTACTTAGACTGTGTGACCAAGCCTTGGTTTAAAAGTCCTTCTCTGATTTCCCTGGGTAGAAGGAGCTTCCCAGCCTTTGAAACATCAATAGATTTTAAAATCTGTCTCAGGACACCTAACACATGATGTCTTATATCATTTTAATTGCCGTTTGTTCTTCACATGTATATTTTTCTTGGCACTAGATGATTACCTTGAGAGAAGTAACCTTGTCACCCACTCAACCAAATATGAAATAAGGGCTCAGAATTTATTTATTGAATGAATAACTGGATATATAGGAAAAAAGAAATCTTCACTAGATACTTTATTATATAAATCCAGAAAAAAATATTTTCCAGAATATGATACTGTCTCTCAACAATACAGAGCTATCGTTATTATGCCTTTTGTGTAATGATTCGCTGCATAGTTCTAGTAGTCTAGAAATAAGATATTGTTTACATTTAACTGGCATTCAAATAATGTGGTTGCATAACTTGAATAATATAACTAACCTAGACCAAGTCAATGTTTATTTTCAGTAATTAAATTAGTTTAGCATGTCTAATATCTCCTCATGCAGGTTCATTCAGTACTTCTAGAATTATTTGATTATGGCTATCAAAATTGATTGCTTTTGAAATTCATCTTTTTATCATAAAATTCAATCTAATCAAGAAATTATAAAAAAATCTACAGTGGGAAATATATTTTCTGAACTCAGGGTATAACCTAGTTTTGGTTATAAATATAGATTGAATATATGTTCTAGAAAAATCTTATGAGGAAATTTATGTGATTTAAAATTTTTTATTATCTAAAACTTCTCTAAATTATAGGGGAATTGAGAGTGTGTTTCAGTAAATAGAATAACCTATAGTTGGCTCTGAACATGGAGCAAAACCATCTGCGGATATGGGTAACCGGGCCAAAAAGGGCTCTAAAAGATTAAGCTAAGAATATTTTTTATTTTATTTCAATATTTTGAGATTGTTATAAAAAATAAAAAGAATACTAGCCTGTAGCTTATCTGTGATCACTGCTAAAGATAGAATTTGGGATGTAATGGATTGCCCTATGTTTGAGACAGCATTTCTCCATTAAAAAATATTTTTTAAAGGAATTTTTTATTAAGCCCCTTGCTTGTACCTGGTGACATGTCTTTAGGGGAATGAGAATGAATATTATATTAGATCTGATTTCTGGATGCCTATAGTACAGATGAAACTAGTACAAAGGAGTATTTTTGGGGGGAGTGGGAGGGAAGATGGTCCAGGTTCAGTCAGGTGGTACAGTGGTAAACTATCTTCCTGCCAATGCAAGAGACACAAGAGATGCAGGTTTGATCCCTGGGTAAGGAAGTTCCCCTGGAGTATGAAATGGCAACCCACTCCAGTATTCTTGCCTGGAAAATTCCATGGACAGAGGAGCCTGGTGGTCTACAGTTCACGGTTTAAGGAACAGTCAGACGCAGCTGAGCACCAAGTTCAATGCCCCTACTTTGCTTTTCCATTTCCTTTACTATTATATAGAAAAATCACTTTAAAGTGATAAATCTATATTTCAAGATTACAAGAACAGAGAATTTCTCACAAATGCATACACTACATATTTGACTCCTACCCCTTCCTCTCTGTCCCCACCCCTGCTAGTGGGCGCCACAGAAGATACAAATAATCAGGTTCTTGAAGAAACGCTTATTAGGATGTGGATACAATTTCTCTCTTTCCTTGTTCTTTTCTTTCTTTCTTTTTTTTAAAGTGATTGAAAAGTCTGACAAAGCAAGGCATTGTGAGTACATGTCCCGTAGGAAATCTGTAGGGTCACAGTGAGGGGTGGTGTTCAGATGTGGACTGATTGATGTTAATAAAGAATATGGTACCTTTGGAATAGATTTCTCCCCAACCCTTGAGGTGCCTCTCGGGAGTGCAACACTTGCCTGACAGACAGGTGTTAACTGTGAATAGAGATATGTAACTGAAAACTCAGTAAGGAAGGATGCTGTCTGCAGTTCTGACTCAGATGAGAAAAAGAAGAGAGGACTGTAAATTCTGCCGTATCTTTCACCAGAAGCAGGTGGATAGAAGATGTGATTTCTGAAAAGATTCTCAGTGCTCTGTGACAACCTAGAAGAGTGAGATGAGGAGAGAGCTGGGAGGGGGATTCAGGAGAGGGGGACGTATGTATACCTGTGGCTGATTCATGTTAACGTATGGCAGAGGCTAACACAAAATTACAAAGCAATTATCCTCCAATTAAAAAAAGAAAAAAAGACTCTTTGAAAAGATCTTTTCCACTACTTATCATTTAGAATCCTTACCTGTATGTCAAGCCTTTCAACATATTACTTTGATGAGCTTAAATTGTAATTATACTGAGATACATGTTTTTTTTTTTAATTAGATTCAGAAGAGCTATAAATGACTAATAACTGACTCCCTCTTGGGAGACACTTTTGACCACAGGGAGAGTAGACAAGACATAAGAGAAATGAGTGATCTGAGAGTAGCAAGAACACACAGCACAGCAGGAAGGCAGAAAAGAAACTATGGTGTATACAATGACAGGCCTGGCCTGCTGAAATGTTCTTAGGGCCACAGAGCTCTATCTGCATACATTATCATGAAATTATAGGATGTGAGTCAGAGAGACTGAGGGGACTATGTGACTTAAATCCTATATAAGTGAGCTCTTGGGGTGGGGTGGCATTCTTGCTTGTATGTTCTTGAAATTGGCAACTGAGTAAAAAGGAGAACTGAAGAAAAGAAAGAAAAGATGGAAGTGGTATGGAGAAAATCTAAAGCAGATTTCCAAATGCAGATTTAGGATTTGAAAATGAACTGATATGGTGTTAGCACTTGTTAAGATTTATTGTCAGTAGATCAGCACATAAGACTCCTGACTCCTACTTTGGGGTTAGATGATTTCCTGACTCTTCCTCTTTTTTTTTTTTTTGGATTGTTAATGGAATATCTATCATAATGACAGGACTCCAGTCAACATCTGGAGACAATTCTAAAGCTAGCTAGATCCTTGGTGAAAGTCAGCTAAGGAGCTAGTTATATTTTTTCCTATCACAACTGCTTTTGTCCTTTACAAGAAGCTATTTCACATTTTTTCCTTTCACATATTCTCTGTGCAGATTTTTTCAGTATGCAAAATCATATTACTTTATTCTTTGTGTTGGTAATTTATGATTCTTCTTAACAAAGGCTGACTATAAAAGCATTGTCTTCAGTTATCTTGCTGTATTTGGTCCACGGAGCTTCCTAGGCACGTGTGTAGTATTAGAAGGCAATGACACCCCACTCCAGTACTCTTGCCTGGAAAATCCCATGGACAGAGGAGCCTGGTAGACTGCAGTCCTTGGGGTCGCTAAGAGTCAGACAGGACTGAGCAACTTCCCTTTCACTTTTCACTTTCATGCATTGGAGAAGGAAATGGCAACCTGCTTCAGTGTTCTTGCCTGGAGAATCCCAGGGGCACGGGAGCCTGGTGGGCTACAGTCTATGGGGTTGCACAGAGTCAGACACAACTGAAGTGACTAAGCAGCAGCAGCAGCAAGAATTGTTGTTTTTGCAGGAATATCAACTCATGCATAAGTCTCCATTTAATTTTTGTAATGAATATTCATCTTAAAACTTGTTCTTATTCTAATGCTTATAAGTGGACGATTTGAGGTAGTCAAGAATTTCCCATTAAGGCTATCATAACTTCTCATATGGACTTTCTTTGAAATGGTACTGAATGAAGTACAGTACCCCCAAATACTCCTCCTTGACCCTTTGGCAGGGTCTAAGTGTTAAGGGAGTGGGTAATTTTCCTCGGTTCTGTCTTGTCACAACAAAAATTTGAGGCAACAGACATTAAACCCCTCGGTACATCACAGTGTGTTACAGCTCCCTCAGTTTTATTTAGATCATAAAGGAAAATACATCCTCAAGGCGTGAGGGCGTGCTGACCCAAGAGACGTGAAGAGAAGAGAGAAAAGAAATGAGCGCGCCCAAGCGCGCAGGAGAGAAAGAGACCCCTCGCCCCGGCTCCTCTTTCTGTTTTTCCCTCCTCCGGGCCTGCCCTGTGTAAACTGGGCTAGCCAGGAGTGCTGTTTGTTCTACCTGAGGTCCTCACTCCGGTCCTTGGACCTTCCTTTGTTCTATTTTTGCGGGCTTTTCCCTTCCTTGTGTTTTAGCCACCATCATTCTGGACTCCTTTTCCCTATTCTAACTACCTAACATAAGTGATGGACAGGGAGGCCTGGCGGTGCTGCGATTCATGGGGTCGCAAAGAGTCGGACACGACTGAGTGGCTGAACTGAACTGAACACAAGCATTAAGAGAGAGAGGTGTGCCTAAGTCTCTGTGTCTCTGATAACAGGGAGTTATGTGTGAGCTGTGAGCCTGATGGGTTGGTAGGTGCTGGGAGTGCCTGGAAGGCTGCTTCGGAACCATCTGCCAAGCAGGGTTCCTTACTGTTCTCTAAATGTACCAGGTTCATTGCTGTGGCTAGTGTTTAGAAGATGAATATGGAGAGCAGGGAGAGAGTACAGATCTTTCAAGTCTCCTGTTGAAATTCTTCCTCCATTTTTAAACTTTCTGATCATTCCAACCCCCGATCTCTAAATACTGTGAGTGTCTGTAACACTTATTATCATATTCTCTCGTTACGGCTTTTAATCATGCGCTGTCTTTATCATTTTCTAAATGTTCCTAGGGTCTGTGTTATACTGCTCACTTGAAGTACAGGAAGATTGCCCATTTAACTTCCCTTGTCTCCTTTATGGGTTTTTCTAAGGGGCCACTCCATTAAATTCTATCCCTGTTGAATAAACGAGTTATAAGCATTATCAGTGATTTAAACAGTTTAAAATTAATGTTTTGTTTGAATAAGTAAAGTGGGAAAATGAGCTGATTATTATTAAACAAATGATGGAATAGATAGTGAGTTAAACGGCAGCACTTTTCAAAGTTCTGGAGTATATGGAGGACTACATATTGTTAAAATATAGTGAATTCTGTGTGGATCAGTAAGAAGAGATGGTGTTNGTGGAAAAATGAGCTGATTATTATTAAACAAATGATGGAATAGATAGTGAGTTAAACGGCAGCACTTTTCAAAGTTCTGGAGTATATGGAGGACTACATATTGTTAAAATATAGTGAATTCTGTGTGGATCAATAAGAAGAGATGGTGTTAAATGATACTTTTCTTCTTTAGTTCTTTTTCTTTGAAATTTTTAAAAGCAATATCTTCCTGTCTACTCAGTGTGTTTAGGAACACTGTAAATTGACAGAGCCAATCCCTTGAGAAGAGATGGACTACTTGTACTTATTTGCACAGGAAACCTAAACCAGTTTAGAAGCACAGGGAAGTTGGATCGAACTTCAGCTGACTGAAGAAAAGTGAAGCGTAACATTTCAGGTCAAGAGGAACATATCACAAGTGAGCTATTCTTTAGTCTCAGGATATAGCAGTAAGTACAGAGGATTCTCTGTGTCACTGGCATCATATCATAGGATCTTTGTCTGGATACTTCAACTTTCTCAGCTTCAAAATGGAGTCAGTACATCTTATTTTTCATTTATTCCCTCACTAAAAATATTTTTTTCTGGCCTCAATATGGACCAGAATCATTTCTAGGGACTAGGAGATTCAGCAGGAGAAAAAAGAGATAAACTCTTTGCTGTTCCACATCTTGTATTCTAGTATATTTTTGTGTGTATGTGTGTTGGAGGGGTCTCTATATAAGTGAAGATGTGCAAAACCTCTAGAATAGAGACATTCAATAACAATAGCTATCATTTAATGAGGGACTGCTATGCACTAAGAACTGTTCCAAGTGTACAGTCTTCCTGGGAATTGAAATCTTTTCCTTTAATAGAATTTTGTAAAGGCTTAAAAAAATGAAAATCCAAAGGTGCAATATCTGGTGAATATGGCCAATGTATCAAAACTTCCTAATCCAGCTATAAGAGTTTTTGCCTGGTCATGAAAAAACACGTGGTCTTACATTGTCCAGATGGATGATTATGCATTTTCTACTGACTAATTCTGGAGGCTTTTCTGCTGTTTCAATTGGTCTAATTAGAAGTGATACTTGTCTGAATTAATCCTTTGGTTTTCCAAAAGGAGCTCATATAAAGGACTCTCTTCCAATCCCACCATATAAATAGCATCATCTTTTTTGGATGGAGACTGGCCTTTGGTGTGGTTGGTGGTGGTTCATTTCACTTGCCCCACAATTTCTTCCATCTCACATTATTGTACAGTATCCATTTTTCATTGCTCAACACAATTTGTTTTAAAAGTGGAAAATTTTTGTTATGATTCAGTAGATAATTACATGCAGAAATATGATCAAGAAGATTTTTTTTTCCTACTTATGTTGAACACAAACATCAAAGTGATTAACATAACCAAGCTGGTGCACATGATTTTCAGTGCTTGATTTGGGTATTTTGAGTATGTCGGCTATCTCCCAAGTGCTATAACATTTATCTGTGCTGGGTTCAGTTGTGTCCGACTCTTTATGACCTTGTGGACTATAGCCCATCAGGCTCCTCTATCCATGGGATTTCCAGGAAAAATACTGGAGTGGGTTGCCATTTCCTTCTCCAGGTCAGGAATTATAAACCAACATGTATCATACATGAAGTTTTGTAATCATGAGCTGTAATCATAGCTCCATTTTGACAACGACAGTGCATATCCTGTATCATTCTATCCCCTACCTCTAAAACTCAAAATTATCTGATGAATGAATAAATGAATGTACGGATGAATATGCTGGGTTATATGGAGGTCCTTAGTTTTACTGTTTATTTTTAAATATCCAAAGAGTATTATTGACAATTCACCCCTTTGCTGAATTAGTCTTTTAAGAACAGGTTTTATACCTCGACAGAAATGAGCTCTCTGTTACACAAGTCTTATAAAAGTCATATTTTACTGACATAAACTCAGTGATGCATTTTCTGCATCACTGCATCAAAGTATTTATNTTAAATATCCAAAGAGTATTATTGACAATTCACCCCTTTGCTGAATTAGTCTTTTAAGAACAGGTTTTATACCTCGACAGAAATGAGCTCTCTGTTACACAAGTCTTATAAAAGTCATATTTTACTGACATAAACTCAGTGATGCATTTTCTGCATCACTGCATCAAAGTATTTACATGTATGATTTTATTTTGATCCTGGAAGGTAAGTGTTTGATCATCTTAATCATTTTGCAACTTGAATGGCAACAAGAGTTCAGGAATACCAGAGGACTTCAAGCTGGCAGCAGGACAGTGGCCATAGCTTGTAAAATTCCCTTTTCCCAAGGGAGATGTGCTCTGGTGGGTGACGGTATTCAGCCTGGCCTGGATGAGGTCCCAATGAGTCTCCAGTGCCTCTAAATAGAAGAGGCACCCAGATTACTTTCATATCAACCATATCATTTCAGAACTACTTACGTAATTGTATTTCTGGTTTCTCTCATGATTTAGCTCCAGCTATAATTTGTTTCTAACAGCAACACTTTTTGCTGCATTACCCATGGCTTCTGTGATGGCACAAGGCATTCTATATGCATTTCAGGCTTGAAGGTATGACTGGTCTGTATGCATGTTCTGTCAGCAGTTTTTTCCTATTTTAAAAAACTCAGAAGGAACTGAATACAGCAGGCCTGGAGACGGCCTCTAAAACAATGGCTTTTATTTACTGCTCAGATAATCCCTATTGATAGTTATCAGTTGCCTCATTGACAGTCTGGTGAATGATAGGTAAAATCATGGGTTCAAATAGATATGATGTATTTAGATCCTACCATGTGCAAGGTATTTTGTTAAGCTCTTGTGGCACAGATGTATGATGAAGGCACAAACACTTGAAAAGTTAAAAAAAAAAAGTTTAAATCCAACACTCTATTCTCTACACGGAAGGAGCTTGCTCTTAGTATATGGCACAGGATAGTGTTTTAATAGATTTAATGAAATGAATAAAGCATAGCATTAGAATTCAAATCTATAAATTTCAGATGAATGAATGGTAATGGTCAGTTCTCTAGAAGCTTGTATTAAGGAGTGATACATTCAGGCCTGGAAAAACTTTAAATGTAAGATACTGTTTCTCTCTCTGTCTATCTGACATCTATTTATCTATCTTTGATGTTTGCAAAGTATTTATATGTATGATTTTATTTTGATCCTGGAAGATAGGTGTTTGATCATCTTTATCATTTTGCAGCTTGAATGGCAACAAGAGCTCAGTATAAATGTAGAGATGGAAACTGTCCCTTCTTCCTTTCTATGCTCTTTGGCTGGCCTAATGATGAAACTGACAAGACACATTAATAGGAGAAAAACAAATTTGATATGTATGGAAGCTGCATTAAAATATGAGGCTTTCCAGAAGTCAGAAAACTGAGGCTTATATACTATCCTGGATGGGGGAGCCTGGTGGGCTGCCGTCTATGGGGTCACACAGAGTCGGATACGACTGAAGCGACTTAGCAGCAGCAGCAGCAAGCTAAGAAGAAGAAGAAGCAGGCAGGGGCCTGGGGCTTCAAAGGGAAGGAAGACAATTTACAGGAAGGTGGGAAGGGCAGATGTTGGGTAAACAAATGTCCCCATATCATACAGATAAATCTTTCTGATATAAAATATTATTCAGGATAGTCACTCTCTTCTTGATACAGGGCCCCATCCGAATTCTTTTAGATGGTTAAAGGGGAGGTAAAAAGCTTTTCCCGAGCCTACTGAGCCCCAGTTGTCTTCAGCTTGAAATAATCCACATGCCAAAATGGCATATTGTGCAGTGTATTCTGCTCTCTTTTATAACTTTTAAAAATGACATACCTAGTCCCTAACAAAGTTAATGGCACCCCACTCCAGTACTCTTGCCTGGAAAATCCCATGGACAGAGGAGCCTGGTGGGCTGCGGTCATGGGGTCGCTAAGAGTCGGACACAACTGAGCGACTTCCCTTTCACTTTTCACTTTCATGCATTGGAGAAGGAAATGGCAACCCACTCCAGTGTTCTTGCCTGGAGAATCCCAGGGACAGGGGGAGCCTGGTGGGCTGCCGTCCATGGGGTCGCACAGAGTTGGACATGACTGAAGCGACTTAGCAGCAGCAGCAGCAGCAGCAACAAAGTTAAACTCTGTTCATGTTATTTCCAGCCCAGTGCTGCTTCCAGCATAGTACAGTGTCACCTTCCACTTTAATAGAAGCACTACTACCTGTAGTAGGGTTTCACTAAGTTGGTATAGATGCTCTAGATGAAAATTACCTTCAATTGCTCCCCTAGAATCTGAAGGAATGCAGTTGCAGTCACTCTTCCAGTCTTTTAGATGAATGTCTCCAAACAATGAATGTTTATGCCTTCAGAAGAAAATTAGTGCTTATCAATAACAATGGTTGAAGAATCCGTACAGTTCTTTCTAGACACTGTTGCCTAGTATGTGGCTGTATTTGGGATCAATGAGTAGGGAACCAGCTGAGGACTGAAAGGAAGAACATGGGTGAGAATACAAAAATAGATCTTGCAAATAACAGTCACTCATTGGCAAATGATTCTTGTGCAGTGATTGGATAAAGCATAAAGAGGGACATTAAGCCTTCCCTAGTTGCTTGCTGATAAAAATTGTCCCCTAAGTGTGTTTTAGTCCATATGGCAGAGTACGTTTCTGGCAAGAGTGCTTTCTAAACAGCAGGCTTCTTTTTAGGGATCTGGCACAGATTTTACAGGTGATAACCTGCCTTGTGCCCCAGGGCAGATGTATTACTCTGCAATAAGAAGTTGATGCTTAACCTCTGCCTGGCCTCAGAAGCCACTCAGTGGTAGAAATCAAGCAATTTCACATATTTCAACCTAATGGACCTTCAAGCCTCAAGGCTGCCTTGCTCTATCTCTTGAATATCATCGCTTTTGTGTATAATCAAGCACCTCAGCAGTCTGGCAAGGATGCTCTAATGAAGTGGGACCATAGAACTCTGATGTTCTTTCTGCACAGTAAGCTCCCAGGTGGGACTGTCATCTTGTCAGCCCTGACTAGCCCTGGAATAATTAACTTTACTGCCTGTCAGGTATGCAAGTTGCTCCTGCTCACATGACAAAGCAAAAAGGACACAATCCAAATTTGCATATATATGGTTTGGTCCTGCAGACCTGGCATTTTCAACAAAAAAGATAGTGATTTAGAAATGATGCTGGGTGCCCCCTTTTTTTTTTTGCAGTTGACTCAAAGGTCTGTTTAAGGAAAATGAGCAAGACCCCATAAAATATCTAACTTTTTCTTTCCTACCTTTGCCCTATATTTTTATTCTAGTCATTTCAAATAAGAATTTTGAAAGTAATTCATCTTTTCTTGTTTCAAAGATATATATCAACATTCTTGATATGATTACTCTGGGACCTCTGAAATTCAACAAGAAGTTTCACTATTAGTCTGTTAGTATTGTTTCATCCCTATTAGTCTGTTAGTATTGTTTCATCCCTATTAGTCTGTTAGTATTGTTTTATCCCTATTAGTCTGTTAGTATTGTTTCATCCCTTGAGACAACGAAGCCTAAAACTGCCTGTGCATCATCTTTTAGTGTTACCCTATTCTCATCCCATGTGCCCTGATGGGAAAGCTTTTCTGTTTACCACATCTATTGAAATATCACTAATATTTTCTATATAACTTTTCCTAACATTTCAGGCCCTCAGGATTCTCACACTGTATCATCCAGATTTAATATATCATATATAATACATTATTCTTTTTCATTTTATATGCGTTCAATCTACTTTTCAGGCTAGAACATCAGCTATGTTAGCTGTGCTTTTGTTTCCTAGGAGAGGCACAGGTCCATCAGATGCTAGAGTTGATTGTGTTGTCCAGAACTCTTCTTTCATAGTTGAGAAAACTAAAACCCAGTGAAGGTTAAGGTCCTGTTAAAGATGTTTTAGTGAGTCAGTGGCAGAATCAAGACTATAGAACTAATTATGGAACTTTCTATCAGTCCACTGCCTGACATACCATAGGTATTCAATAAGTGTATGATATGAATGTATTGACTTAGCCAGTGTTTGTCCACTGCGGGAGGGAGCCATTTTTGGTTTGTCATCACATTCATAAGTACAAATTTACATAAATATATATGTTAATAAATGTATATCTTGAATATGACATTAATCTTTACTGGGCTTCAGCTTCCTCAAATACATATGCATATTCCTCCTTATTCCCCCATCATATGAGAACAGAATACTAACGTCTAACACACAAGGAGGTACAGGCTTCATTGCTTCAAGTGATGATATTTTAAAACAAAATATCTACAAAATTAGTAGACTAATAATGCAACTTCTTGGTGAACTTCAGAGGCTCCAGTGCAATTGTGTTTAGAAATGTTGGGATATATCCATGAAACCAAAAAAGGCAATTACTTTCAAGATCTTTGTTTGAGTTGACTTGAATAGAAATATGGGGCAAAAATAGGAGAGAAAAAGAAAATATCTACATAAAAGCTGGAGCTTCATCACTTTTGTAATATGGCATTCAATTACTTGGCCCTAGTGTATTTTAGCATAATTTCACTTTTTATTATGTTAAAATTGTGATTAATTTGAAAAATATAAAGATTTACTAGAAGAATATCATGGAAGGTGGCCATATCAAACAATATTAAATTAACATTAAATGTTATTGTGACATTAAATGTTATTAAAATTAAATTTTAGATTGAGAGTTTCAAGTAGTAATAAACTCATTTTTTCAGGTAATTTCTTTTTCAGTTGTTAAACAGTTCAAGGAAAGGAATTTCTTAGGAGATATGGGTAAGATTCTTGGGTCATTAACCAAACATCAGGCACCTTAAACCAGCAAGATTGATTCTGGTTTAGAGTTGAAGCTGAAGCTCTGATTCCATTGTTTGTTGTTATGCCAAGAGCAGGGACTCTCTGGTGAGGGTTTTTGTTTGTTGTGTTTTTAACCTTTAAATTATTTTTATTTAGAATAGCAGCCATAGCCAGATGAATTGTTATTGTTCTAGATTTTGGGAATATGCATGCATGCAATGCCTCTGTAAAAACACAAACCTATGCCTACTTAAGATATGTGCCGAATGTTCTGTAATCAAGGCAAGATATTTCAGAATTTTCACATAATTCAGGATTTTCATATTAGTAGGTCAACTTAGTGCTTCAAAAGAAAAAAATCCCACTTCACTCACTTCTGTCAAAATAGTTGGGAATCCCGTCTTTGCTTTTAGGATTGCACTAGCTCTAGTATGCAGAGCATGAAAAAATACTCATCCTAGTAAACTGCTTCACCTAGTGTTTTCTTCAAGGCCTAGAACCTATTCTAATTTTCAGTATTTTAATATTCAGAGAAGCTTTGGGGAGTCTGCATTAAATTAGGGTCTCTCCTTATCTCACTAACATAGGTGAATCCTGCAAACTGATTTCCGTTTAGGAAGGTAATCCAATACTAAATTATATTCTGAACATTTATAATGAAAGTAGGCCCTTTGAACTTTCCTCCTGTTGAGTTCTGAAACTGGGGTCTGGAACTGACATGGACTTCTGAAGACATAGGATATTGTCCTAGGAGAACAACTTACCATTTCTGGTACAGAGGCTAGTCCCACGTTAAGTTCTTTGAAAGCAAATGATAGGATGGAATTTGTTGTACATGTATTTATTAGGGGAAAAAAGGAGTAGAAGAATGGACTGGAATGGAAAAGAGGAAGATAAAACTTTGAGGCAAGACCACCTCCCCATAAGGCAATTGCTGGATGTAGGCTGCCTTCAAAAGGATTTGACATCAATGCAGATGATTCTTTACAGCTGGGATAGACACAGGTTCTAGAACCTGGTTTCGGCACCTGGAATGAACTGTCATCTGGGCACTGTCTGCTGACTCCATTTCCTGCAGCTGGACAAAAACAGTCACATCTCTAAATCTACCATTCTTTCTTTTATCTAAACTTCCATAAATGAGAGGTACATACTGTTGGAAATTCTACTAATCCTTTGCTGTACCTTTCAGAAGTCAGAGGAGTTTATTGCTTAGAAGTTGAGGAGCTGACAGTTTAAGCCATAAAAAGTACTACTTTAGAAGCAGAGTGATTATGGTCTTAGTAGAAACTGTTAATTTTACTGAGATGACAGAAGAACAGTTACTGCATGGCTTGAAAATGAAAGTCACTCAGTCATGTCCTACTCTTTGCAACCCCATGGACTATACAGTCGGTGGAATTCTCCAGGCCAGAATACTGGAGTGGGTTAATTATTCTCTTCTCCAGGGTATCTTCCTAATCCAGGGGTTGAACCCAGATCTCCCATATTGCAGCCTGATTATTTACCAGCTGAACCACCAGGGAAGCCCTCACATAGCTTCAGTTCAGTTCAGTTCAGTCGCTCAGTCGTGTCCGACTCTTTGCAACCCCATGAATTGCAGCACACTGCAAGGTCTAGACAGCCTCTCAGTTCTCTTCCTGTTCTCGGGGCAGGGAAGGCCAGCATGCCCCCTTTATTCTGTCTAGATCAATTAAAAGGCACCCTTAGATATCACATGTCCTGAATTCTTTACATTAGCCTTGTGAGAGTGTTAGTCACTCAGTTGTGTCTGACTCTTTCAGACCCCATGGACTGTATCCCGCTAGACGACTCTGTCCATGGACTTCTCCAGGCAAGAATACTGGAGTGGGTGGCCATCCCCTTATCCAGGGGATCGTCCTGACCCAGGGATCAAGCCGGGTCTCCTGCACTGCAGATGGACCCTTTACTGTCTGAGCCACCTGCAGTTGCTCTTTGGACCCCGTGTGTCCTTTTGAAGCTAACTTCTGGAGCAAGTACAGGGTGTCTTGCTGACTATCTATTAAGGAATTTGACCACAACAGCAAGTCATCTACATACTGTATCAAGACTGATATATGAGGAAAAACTAGATCATCTAAATCTGCTTTTAATACCTGAGAAAAGCAAGTGGGGCTTTCAGTGGAGCCCACTGGCATCACAGTCCACGCATAATGCCATTCATTCCAAGTGAAGGCAAAAAAGATACTGATCACCAGGATGTAGAGGGATAATGAAGAATGCACTTCGGTATGTAGAGATCTATCACAGAAAAGAAGTCACTGTTTTTAGGGATATAGGACAGTAAGGTATGGGGTTAGGTACCACAGAGTGACAAGGAATAAAAATAGCATTGCTAGACCTCAAATCCTGTGTCAGTCTTTTCCAATGAGTCAACTCTTTGCATGAGGTGGCCAAACTACTGGAGTTTCAGCTTTAGCATCAGTCCTTCCAAAGAACACCCAGGACTGATCTCCTTCAGAATGGACTGGTTGGATCTCCTTGCAGTCCAAGGGACTCTCAAGAGTCTTCTCCAACATCACAGTTCAAAAGCATCAATTCTTCGGCACTCAGCTTTCTTCACAGTTCAATTCTCACATCCATACATGACCACTGGTAAAACCATAGCCTTGACTAGACGGACCTTAGTCAGCAAAGTAATGTCTCTGCTTTTGAATATGCTATCTAGGTTGGTCATAACTTTCCTTCCAAGGAGTAAGCGTCTTTTAATTTCAGAATTAAAAGACTCTGATGCTGGGAGGGATTGGGAGCATGAGGAGAACGGGATGACAGAGGATGAGATGGCTGGATGGCATCACCGACTCAATGGACCTGAGTCTGAGTGAACTCCGGGAGTTGGTGATGGATAGGGAGGCCTGGCGTGCTGCGATTCATGGGGTCGCAAAGAGTCAGACACGACTGAGCGACTGAACTGAACTGAACTGAACGTTAATGGTGATTCTCCCTGTGTCAGTAGGATCACATGCCCGTAATTCTTTAGGCACTAAGCCTAGCAGTTTTCCTTGTTCTGCATCACATTTATCGTGGGCTATAAACATCATATGAAGAGAGAAATCTGATTGATCTTTTACACCTCAAAACATTTCTCCCTTAGGAGTAGAAGAAATCTGGGCGCCATATATTTCTCACGAATCTCTACCTATCAGGTGACTAGGGGTACTTTCTGCTAGGAAAAAGGAATGTTTTTGAAGTTCTGCTAAGTTAAACTCTAAAGGTAATGATTTAAAAGCCTTAATGGTTGCACTGGAAATCCCCACTATTTGCACTGAGGTATTACTCCAGGGGAGGGAGCCTTTGATTTTGGTAGGGTTTAAAACTGAGAAGGTGGCTCCTGTATCTACTAAGGTTTTAATCGTTTCTCCTTGTATATTCATTTCTACTTCCCTAAGGGTGTTAGAAAGGAGGAGAGGGGAGACTCTCCAGGTTTCCTCAGAGCAGCCCTAATTCCTTTTTTCCCCTAATTCTTGTTTAACTTGAAATTCTGGTCTGAAATCTAGTCTGTCCTCGATTTTTAAAAATTTTCTGCAGTCCTTTTTTAGGTGACCAAGTTGATAACAGTAAAAGGAATCATTAGATTTCTTTATGAGTTACGGATCGGACCAAGAGTTGTTAACCACCGACAGACCTTGATTACTTAATTGGCACAAGTGAAGGTTCACAATTTTTATAGAAGTGTCCTTTTCTTTCTTTTTAATGGTTTTGAAAAGTTGGTCTGCCAGCGTGACAAAGGCATTTGTGGTGGCTCAGATGGTATGTAACACAGACTACCCTAAATCATGTCCTTTAATTAGAGTAGCCAATTTCTCATCCAAACCTTCTAAAAACCTCTTGATATCAGCTTACATTAAGAAAGAGCCCATCGTGCCTTGCACTAACCCTGATAACACTCCCATTCTGCCAGTTAGAAAACCTAGTGGCAAAGCTTGGAGATTTGCACCTGATTTGAGATCTGTCAACGCTATTGTTATCCCTCATCATTCCGGGGTACTCGACTTCTCACCCTGGACTCATGACAAGATGGACGCGGCCATGAGAATGAGAGTCTCTTTTGAATGCTCCCTCTGGAGAAAGCATTTACTGTCTCTAAACGTGGAGCACGGACCATCTTCATGGGAATCACCTGTGAAGCTTGTTGGAAACAGAGGTTCAAGGGACCAACTCAACTCTGGGCCAGCACCTCAGGTGGAAATGGACCCACCTGTGTTAGAGCTTCGTTGAGCAGGGATGACCCCTCACCCAGAGTGGTCCTCTATCTGCTAAGTCTAGGGCTGAACAGCCAGGTGGAAGATGCCCCCCATCACAAGCCAGATGAGGCTGACGTGGGGATCTATGTAAAATTGTTTACCTGGGACATAGGGCGAGGTCTGTAGGCTGAGAGCCACTGTTTAATGAGAACCGCTCTGTGCTGGCTTCTCCGGGGGTGGAGCACCTTTCATCCTCACAAGGGACCCCAAGGTTGGGATTTCACGGCTGAGGGAGACTAAAAGGGAAAAGGGCCCAGTCCCAGAGCCAGTGAGGGTGAGAGATCAGCCTGCAGCATCCACACCCTCTCCACAGCGCCAGAGACCCGACTCAGAAACATCTCTGGGGGCTGCCAGAGACGGAAAGGAAAGCTGAGGACAGAACCAGGGTGCTCCTGGGGACAGGGCGGGGTGGGGGGATCGGATGGAGGGGCCACCCGCTCAGGTGCTGGGGGTTCTATGGCCACAGCTAGACGCAGAGGGACTTGGCTCACACGTCCAGTTTGTGAGCTGGGTTCGTCTGGGCCCTGAGAAACTCAGTTTCTGGCCTCAATCACTGCAATGCCTTCTGAAGCACCAATTATGAATGAACGACATTTAGGTCTGGAAAAGTCCAGCAAAACACGACCTAGCTCATTAAGCTGCCATCCTCCTCTTCCTTCCTGCCTTTCCTGAGTTACACAAACAGAGATACAAAGCCAGCCTGCTGTGACTGCCCACCTCCTGCTGTGACTGCCCACCTCCTGCTGCCACCGGCCGCTTTCCAAGAGCTGGGGGCACCCCCGTCCTGGGCTTCTCACTGGGGCACGACCCCTCTCCCTCCACCGGCTGCTCTCTGACTGCCCGTACTTGGGAAAGGCACAACCCCGCCACCTCCTCCCTGGGCAGGCTGCACTCCCCGCCCGATATCCTGGGAGCTTGGGTTTCAGGGGATGCATGTTGGCTGCGTGTTGAGATGACCCCTGCCACCTACCAGCGAAATCGACCCCAAAAAAGGAACTCGCAGGGGCTCTTACACCAGCCGCGCATTCCTCAGGGCTGCCGCCCTCCGGTGAGTGCGGGACCTTATCTGGCTGAGCATAGCTGATACAGCCTTCTGGAGAGATGTCACATGCCACCTCGATGGGGGATTAAGCAGAGAATTTGAGGTCAAGGGTTTAGGCCAAACCAGCTTCTATTTATAAAAAAGTGCCTCTGGAGGGAAACAGAAGGGCAGGAGATGGCTCTGTGGGTGCCGGTCAGCACGGGGACATGCTGGGGCAGGTCAGCACCTGTCACTCAGTCATGCTGCTCTGTGAAGGCCAGGCCCGCCACCGGCCCAGCACCGTGACAAAGGTCCTTTGTCTCAAGATGGCCCCGTTAGGAACACACGCACGGGAGGAAAGGACCCTGGGCCAGGCATGTGGACGTCTGGCAACCAGCTCCGTGGCTGAGGGGTCTTCCGCAAGAACAGGTGGAGACGAGCTTTTCAATTCCTCGAGGACCAAAAGGGTCCCCATGAAAGGACTGAAGTTCAGGCTCTCTGACGGAGGCAGACGCCCTGTTGAGCGCAATGGACGAATGGACACTCACTCTTCTTTCACAAACTGCACAGAAAACAGGGGAGGTCACCAGGGACCCAGTCCTGCGTGGGGCTCCTGAAACCCAGCGTGCTGCGCCGGCAGACTCCTCTTCTGGCGAGCGGCAGGAACTGCTGACCTCAGCCCGAGGCGTCCAGGCCCCATCTCAGTCTGGCTGAACCAGAGGCTGCCGGCCTGGGGCCTGTGGGTCTGCGTCCCCCAGAGCCCCTGGCAGAGTGGGGGCCGGCAGGGCAGGCTGTGGCCCCGGCTCCTTGCCGAGGTCTACCCTCCCCACAAGCCCACGTTAGCAGCAAGGCCATGCTGGCTGCAATGTGACACACTAAATCGCGTGGAAAACTTTTATTAGAATGTTTCAAAATACAACTTTCCAGTATACGAAAATCTAAATAATTGTCCCTTTCCACCCCTCCCCTGCTAATGGCCAGGCTGTCCCACTCTGAGCCTGAAAGGTAACATACGCTTTTGCCTGCGCCTGGTGCGAGGCAGTGTCTGTCAGCAACCGCCTAGGGTGTCACAGGCCTAAGAACTAAATACGCCCAGATCTGAAGAACTCTGCCTCATAAGCACTTCAGTGAGACTGAACTCGACCTCCAGGCCACGCTAGCACGCGCGTGTGGTGGCCGAGGGCAGCAGTGATGTCTGAGCTCCTGGGCCTACCCAGGTCTGCAAGCACTGCAGTTCACAGACAGGAGCCAGGGGCGGTCATCCACATCACCAGCGCCTGCTGGAAGTGAAAGCGGTTTCTCAATCGACTGCCCACCTCCTCGCCAGAGCGTGAGAATCACTTGTGGGATGCTCAGCGCCCAGAGCCAAGTCGGGAAGAGGGGCTGAGGGCTTCCCAGGGCGGTGCCACCATCGCAGGCCCTGCGGCTTCCATGCTCCTCACAGCAGCCCACGCTCTGAGGGGCTTGTGCCGCTTCCAAGACTCGGCTAATGCCCACGTTGGTGAGCTTCTTTCCCTCCAATTAGTCGCCATGCTGGCACCTCGAGGGGCCTGATGCAGCAGAAAGGAGTGAAGGAGAGACAGCGATTCACGGCTTCAGAAAGGCGCTGGCCGGCACACGACCTCTTCCCTCTGGGAGGCCGTCTGGGAGAAGTGCCGGCCTGGCCACAGCCCGTGCTGGACCCTTCTGGAGGCCGCCTCTGCAGAGAGATGTTGCTGGCTGCTGGCAGGCGGTGCAGGCTCCTCAGAGCCCAGAGATGGGGGACCTCTCTCCCTGGCTGTGACCAGAGGAGGCCCATACACACTCCGTGTGGATATAGACCGAATAGTTTAATAGCAAGGGGGGACAACCAACACAAAACGCAAAGCAGAACACGCAGTCAGGCATCTCTGGAGTTTGGTTTCTGCTGTTTCTTTGGGGGAGGGGGTGTATTTCAATGAGAGCATCCGGTTCAGAGGACTGCTGCAGGGTTTCTCAGAGAAGGGGAGCTGAGAACGCACCAGGTCACAGGGACGAAAAGGAGTGCCAACACACACTCAGCTTCTCCAGCCACCAAAGCCCTGGACAGACCTGCAAGGAAGTGCCGGGAGAGGCAGGTCAGCTCCTGCCCTGGGAAAGGTTCCGGAGCTCATGCAACTGCCTGTGTTCAAAGAGCAGGACTCGGAATTTCCAATGTCAGGCAGTTCTGCACAGACGCAGAAAGCGAGAACAGAAAAACAGGACTTGGGGATGGGCTCGGAGCCCAGGGAGCTTTGGAGAATGAACAGGGAAATAAGGAAAAGCATCTCTCTTGGGTTCTGCCTTCTAGGCTCTGCTCAGCAGAAGGCACCGTCCTCTCTCTTACACATGGCCCGGGTGAAGGCCAGGCCTGGAACCTCCGGCCACATGCCTACAGAGAGCAGCAAGTCCACAAAGCCCAAAACCTGCTGCTGAAATGCCGTTTTCAGGACAAGATTTTAAACAGGAAAAATAGACACCAAACTGTACAGAGAGACCAAAACTACTGTTTTCACATACCGCACAGGCCTCCACCCTTACTTAATGACCCAAAACGAAGAGGGGTACTTACGAGTTAGAAGATCCAAAGGTGAATCCTGAAAAAGAGGAAAAGGGTGCAGTTAGAACACACAGATGCCTGAAAGGCAAAGGTGGTCTCTAGGGCGCCTTGGCCCCTTCCCTGTGTCTCCGCAGGAAGCCCTCCTCCCACAAGACGCAGGCTGGGAGGGGGTGGGGGCAGGAAGGGGCGTGGTCTGCTGGCTGTTTCAGGGTCTGTCCCACTTCCACCGTGGCCAGCAGAGGGTCACGGCAGGCCTCCTCTCACTGTTGCTGATGCCACACAAACATTTCATCAAGAAAACGTGCTCTTTCTACTTTCCCCATCCACTTGCTCTTTCTACTTTCCTCATCCACTTGCTCTTTCTTCTCCTTGAGGCCTGAGCAGCAAGATACTCTGTTCGAGGGCCAGCCCGGCTGCTCACTGTCTAGTCCTTTGAGCAAACTGGCCCCTTGCGGTTTCTGTGTCATTTGTAAAATAATAACAATACCTAACTTTTGCATCTCCTAAGTGTGCTGCAAAGAGATTCTACTATCTGAAGAAGCAGGGTGTCAAACAAATCAAAGACATTTTGTAAAGTCTCTACCTCTTATTTTCACTTTCTTCTATATCTTTTGAGTCTTCTGGTTTAGACTTTTACGTCAAGGTCTAGTTAGAATGGCTATTTTTTGGGGTCCTCAAATCTTGCGAGAAAAGTCAAGTCAGCCATTTCTTTATTTGGTAGGAAACAGCACAGTGTTATGAGTCTAATTAAAACCTAAAAAGAACACTGCGTCTTTCTAGCACTTTCAGCTTTTCAAGTACCAGACTGAATAGCCAGGTAGAATCACTAATTCTTTTGGAGGGTCAGGGTAGGGGTGAGGATTGTCAGACATTTACTGAGGGAACAAAAGGAGAGACCACAGTGAAGGGAGAGGTCGGGCTGCCCACCTCCTCCGCCTGATCCGAAGCCTGAGAATCCCCCACTCTGGCCCCCAAACGCAGCAGACTGTTGGGACAGCGATCCGAAAGTCGGTGCGTTCTGGCTGGCGAGGGTGCTAAACGACGCGGTGTTGCTGCTGCTCCCGAACCTGTGTCCCGGTGAGAACGGAGACTGCGGTTAGCGCGGCCACGCGGTTCCTCTGCTGCCCGACAGCCTCGGCCCCCTTCCCGAGTCTCAGGATGATTCAAAGTGACGAGCTTGGTTTAAACTGGCAGCCTCTCAGAAAAAGTAGGCTAGAGCCCAGAGCAAACCTTTGCCTCAGCTTCGTGAAGAAAAATAAAGGGCTGCAGTATGAAACCCCACTTGTCCAGTGTTTGGGTTTTCCTCTGCTGTCTGGAACTTCCACGTCACTGGTCCTGGTCTAATCTCACCCATGCCTCGGGCCTCTCATACACGGCTGTGGGAAGCCCTCAGGTGTCAGCCAGGGTCAGAGACAGACTCACGACGGGGACCTGAAGAACGGTGATGGGCTCTCTGGGAGAGTCCCACCAAAACTGGTGCTTGGTTCTGATAGACAACTCGGAACTAACCAGCCAGTCAGGATCCTGGCCAGGGCAGAACTTGATACTTTTTTTTTGCTAGCGAAGAAAATAGCTGGTTTCAAATAAATAAATAAAAAACCTCAAGATTCCCAGTCAACTACAAACCTTCCAGCAACTTTGCAATATGATGTGCTGGGCGGTCACTGCAGAAAACAGTATCTGTCAGAACCTGCCAGAAAACTGGTTTAAGTCGACCCCAGCTCTCCTTTCAAAGCTTTCCTTAACTTTGGGTTTCCTGACTTCCTGGGAGCAACTTAAGAGACCCATCAGTCTCTACATGAAATCCAAGAAGCAATGTATCAACTCGCTCACTTTCCTTGAAACTTGCCAGCATGTCTGCACAAGCCTCTTTCATGGAGAGGTGAGGAGGTAGTGAGCAAGGGCTCCATTTGAGTTTCCTTTCAAGACAAAGATGCTCTCGCCTTGCCAGCACTCATCCCATGTGCCCTGACAGTGCTCCCAAACGGCCCCGGCCCCACCCGCCAGCTCTGTAGTGTTACGAGTCCTGAGCCAGCGTTGAGGGCTGTGAAAGGCCCAGCAGGCAGTAACTTCAGACATCCATGCTTCCTTCGAATGAGACACTTTGTAGTCATCACCACATATATTTTACTGGGATTTTGTGATGTGGTGAAGGTTATTTTCTCCTTGGGGTTTTGGTAACCAGACTGAATTTCTGGGGCCCTTTGAAGCAAATCTCTACTATGGCATTTTCAAGTGAGGATATACACCAAGCAATAAGAGCAGCCGTGAAGGCAGAGCGGTCATGGAGACTCTGCAATGTGTCCAAGGCCCAGAGAGTGCCTGTGGAAGCTGGCCCAGGGACTGTGGACTGAAGTCCTACACTGGGGGTTTGCAGTGGAGCAGGGGACTTAAGGAGCTGTCTGCTCAGGGACAACAATTGCAAGAGAAAAGAATTTGGTTAAAACTGTTCATTCGAATTTCCTAACAGAAGTCACCACACGAGGGGCAATCTTGCAGTAAGGGGAGACTGTTTTTCTTCCTTTAACCAATCCTTTAGCTCCGCTAGGAGAGGGCTCATGTCCAGCAAGAACTGGACAGAGTCTGGCCTTATCCCTGCAGAGAACAGGAATCCCGAGGTGGCTGGCTTGCGGGTTTTGAGGAAGGGAATCTCAGCTTAGTCAGGAAAAGGGGAAACAGAAGGAGCTTCTTTCCAAACCAGGAGTACTGGGCCCCTGTGCTTCTGCTGACCCGAGCCTGGGGCTTCCTCTGGCCTCTCCCGGGCACTTACCCGAATCCTCCTGCGCTGGCGGCAGCAGTGCCCTCTCCGAACACTTTGCCTCCCGTCGAGCCCAGAGGGCTTGTAAAGGCTGGGGCTGAACCGAATGCTGGCACCCCTCCAAACCCAGGGGATCCCCCAAAAGTAGGAGGGCTGCCAAACACTGGAGCAGCACCGAAGCCACCTGAGCAAAACAGAGGCAAACAAAGAGAAACAGGGAGAAAGAAAGGGGAGACAGGAAGAGAAGACAATGAGCAGTGAGAAACCAAGTCAAAAGAGGAAGGAGGAGAAAGGGGCCAACACGTTAGAACACCACAGCAAAGGCAACACCCCTTCCACCAGCGAAATAACACACCCAGGCCCACCAGACCGCCACCCCCTCCGTTTCCAGCAGATGCAGGCGCACACCTGGGAGCCCAAGAACCCGGGAGGCCTCGCGTTTGCCTGTGAGCTCCCGGGCCTTCCCAGAGGCAGGCCGGGCTCGTCAGCTCCACGTTCTGTGAGAGCCCACTGCCATGAAGAGCCAGCTCGGCCACATCAGACCCCACCCGGCCCCTCCGCCATGTTTTGAGACTTCACTGAAAAGTCACGCTCAAGAGATTCAATCCCTACCCAGTTGTCAAAATGGTCAGAGTTTATTACTTCTCATCACATAGGCAAGGTCTCTAGCTTCACAGAAACACGAATTAGAGGCTTGCAGTCCCCTCTCAGGGAGGACCTGCGAGCTGGGTTCCGAGGAGACGCAGCGCCGCGGGGCGCTGGCGCTCGGCCAGGAGCTCATTACTTATTTACAGCCTGATGCCTCTCCGTCTCTCTCAGGAGTCTCCCTCTCCCTGCACAGAAGAATTAACAAAAAGCTCTCTCTCTGCAGTCAGGAACTACTCCTCAATAAAAAAAGGCACACTGTGTTTCTTGTCTGGAGGACGGCTGCTGTATGAATGAGACAAAACCCTCCATCAGCGGGCAAGGCGAGCCCTGAGTCTACCAGCCCGTGGGCAGGCTCCCAGCGCTGCTGCTCACGTGGACACAAGTCCACAGGGGCAGCACCCACGCAGGTGGCCGCACACGAAGGGCCAGGTGTGCCCGGGGCCGCCTCCTCCGACTGGTAGATGCCTGTTAGTGGCAAGACAGAAGGCCGTTGCCTGACTGTTCTTCCTGCCCCCGAGGAGGATTCCCAAACCCCAAGACTCTGCTGATATTGCTCTAGGACATTAGCAGAGACACTCGCTGAGCGTCTGTTGAACAGAACACAGCAAAACGGTACAAGAGGTGTGCTCTGAAGGGAGGAAAGATGGCCCAGGCCAAGCCAGGAGGAGACTGGACCAGGGAGATGGGGCCCTCATTCTCATCCAAGTGGAAAGTGCATCCCTGTGTTAGAGGGATCTCCCAGGCCTTCTTATTATGAGCGTAATCACCCACAAGCTCCTGCTGCCTGCACCAGGCAAGAGCAAATGCTGGATAGGAAAAGCTGGCAGCCGAGCCTTAGCTGCTGCTCTGTGGCTCGGTCACCGGGAACAGCAGGAGTGCAGCTGAGAAGGCGATTTCTGTGCGGGCTCACGTTTGGGTCTACAGTCTGTATTTTAAAACCTCGCGTGAAATTCCAAGCCATGATAATGGAGACTGCTGGGTTACAAATATAACAGACTGGAAAAAAAAAAAAGTGCTAAAAAACCCTTGCAGTTGAATTATTTAAGACTGATCATGGATCTGGTTACACTTTCTTCCTGGACACACAGACAGACCTTCACCTAGTACTTTGTACTCAATATTGTTCAGAGTTCCTGGTGGAAGGTGAGTGAAAAATGAGAAGTCACAATGATACAGAAAGTACACTGGATGGAGAGAGGAGATTACACGGGTACACACAATGCCCCAAAACAACGGAGCCACGTCACAGCTAGACTGGCAGAAGAGAATGAACGGTGACCCGGGCGTCACTGTTGGGAGACGGACGGCTCACTCCTGATGCTGAGGCTTCCGATTTTATTAGATGCTTACATTTTCATGATTTTCTTCTCCAGAAGAGACAGAAGTTTAGTACTCAATAAGACATCCAATTTACTGAGGGCCCTCCATGTGCCAGGTACTGTTCACCAGTTTCAATCCTCCCTGTAAACCTGGGACCCTGATTTCACAGGCGAGGACACCGAGGCTCAGAGAAGATGCCCCATGTCTAGACTGAGCCACTGGTGAGCGGCAGAGCTTGGATGGGAACAAAGGCAGGGTGACCACACGACCACCCAGCACCTCATCACCACGCTGCCCCCTCCACTGCCATCAAAGCCAGTAACTCTGGAGGCAGAACATGGCTTGACCCAGTGGAGTGGGGCAGCAGGTCACTGTCAGTCTGTCCCACTTCCTGTCCTCTGTTCAAATCATCTCCAGTGGTGTTATTTTTTACTGCAACTGTACTCAAGGGAGGAGGGCTGCTTCTGGAATTTTTTAGAGACCCACCCAAACCCACAATCTGAAATTCCTGGAGTCCTCAATCGAGGTGGTTCCATGGGGCAAGTCATCAAATAGGATAAACCAGTCTGAAAAGTGGGAGGATGCATTTTTTCTCAGACTGAAAAAATAAAAGGGTCAAGTTCTCAACTCAACTGGAACGTGACCCCAGGATAAGGAACAACAGAGAAGACACAAGAGTTGAAGAAAACATGATCAGGTTCCTCAAAAGATAAGTTAAAAGGTCTTTCTCGATGATTAATAAACTACCTTAGTCAAGTGCTATTTGCCCTGTTAACTGGGACCAAAAGATTTGCAGCCCTTTTGTTTTTAAATCACTCTCTGCAGGAAGTGTTTTTAAATCACTCAAAGCTGCAAAATGCAGCTGTGTTGCTCATTCCTACTCCACTTCAGATTCTAGGAGAGAGCATCAAAAGCTAGCAAAGACTAACCCACTCCAGGCACAGGTCTGAGTATAGGTGCCCAGTGCATTAGGAAACCAACTGCAGCAACTTCAGTTCTGAAAGGTGGGATTCCAGATACTAATTCGGGGCAGCCACGCTCCCCTGTCAGAGGCATCCAGGCGGCTGTTCCTTCTGGAGGGTCCTTCCTCTGTGATCCCCATACAGAGTCCCCAGCACACGCCTGGGGAAGCATCCTGCCTGCTCACCTGTGGGGCATTTGCTTTAATGAACTGCTTGCTCAGCCGGTTAAGGCTCCTTGCCCCCCAAAATCTATTCACACAATTTTCCACAAGACAAGGGCAGGTATGCAGCCCCTCTGTAGAGCTCAGACACAGAAATAGGATAGACAGGGCAGCTGACAGAGATGAAGGATTTTTTTTTGCAGGTAAATATATACTGTTCTTTAAAATCTTTAACTGCAAGTATAATAACATACGATTATAAAAAAAAGCCACACAGTTTACAAATATACATTTTACAAGTGATGATGGGATACAAAGTAGTACTGCAATATTCTTTATCCCTACGTAGGTATATTCTAAAAGTGAAAATTAATTGTGCTATATCATATGCTATGAAAACTGTATACATACTAGAGCATGTGATATAGTTATGTGATTATACCTGATAAAAAGTTAAAAAAAAAAAAGTGACTTGGGTAGGACAAAATGATATAGACGTAAGAAATTACACGGACCATCTGTCTTACCCATCACAGGTAATGGGCACCCAAGCAAATATGACTCAGGATGCTTTCTTGTTTATGTTTCAAGTTACAGTCTTATAGGCTCCCTTCTTTGGCTGTTCAATGTGACTGTAAATATCTACCATGCTTTCTTCCCTCTGAAGACGCTAAGCTCTGTTAAGGGCTGCATGACATGCATTCTGTGCTTAGTGCATCTCAGGGGACAGAGAACAGTGTCAGGAATGTAGTAGATGCTCAATGAAGAGAATGAACTTGGCAGAAGAGTAGCTTCATCTACATTCCAGTCACCTCCCTCGAGAACCAGCCTGGAGCACCCTGCTTCCAGAAGTCCATGCATATTACATACATGTGTAACAATAAGCATAGCAAATAGGCAGAGCAGTACCTGTTTTGTTCGGAGTGGAAAACCCAAAGCCTTGGGAGGCCACGCTTCCTCCTCCAGAGCTGAAAGTGCCAGCAGGCTTCTGGTCTCCAAATGATGAGCTGGCAAATCCGCCAAATGTCTTGGCTCCACTGTTTCCGAACAGGTTAGAGGTGTCTGAAGAGATGAAGAACATGTGTGAGGGAAGCCAGAGGGAGAAAGATGTCCTTACGTACTCCTCAAAACAGAGGACGAAATCTCACTAGGCCTGAGGATAAGGGAGTGACAAAGTCTAGGACCCAAGGATGCTGGGTGGCAGTGAGACAGAAACCTCCTTTGATGTGTGTGTATCTTCATGACAAGTTTGTAATCATTCCAGTGCCCAGGCTCAGGATTTCCTGATATGATGTTACAGGCACAAAACAAAGGGAGGAAACAGGTTGCAAGGAAGGGCTCTTCTGCAGAAATGCACCTGTGAGCCCACAGGTAGCAGAGGGCCCACCCCGCGGCCACACGTGACTCGGCTTCTGAAGAACGGGGCTGCTATTCATGGAGCCCAACTTCAAATGAAGTTGAAGACATGAAGACCAACTTCAAATTTTGTCAAAACTAGAGAAAACAAAGTTAGAGTGAATTCAGACTGAGCACGCTGACTTCCAATTCTGCTCTTACATGCCTGCCATTGCCGGCTCTGCACAGAGAATGCAGGCAGAATAAGAACGATCCCGCTGCTCCTCCTTCTGGTTGGATGGAAGCTCGGGATGTTCTGAAGAACGCAGAGGCCAGCAGGACTTCCAGTCTCACTTCCTCTTTCTAAGAGGTTCAGAGTAAGCCCTTGACCTTTTAGATGCTTATCTGGTGGGTTGCTCCCTCAGCTACACACTGAATTGGCTCTAAGAATTAAAGGAAAAAAGGAATCGAGCTCCTAAAAATCAAGATGGGGGTCAAGTTTTTTGTTATAGGTACTGCAAATCTGACAGGCAACATATAAACTGCCAAAAGTAAAAAACACGGATGTTCCTGGAGAGTACAAACAGCACGCTATGCAACAGGGATTTTTCTTTAACCCTTTACTGGGAGGAGCGGGGAGGGACGACTCTCATTTCCCCACCCTGCTGTGATGGGTGTTTTATTACAATGAGCTTGCACACACAGTAAGGCAGCAAACCGCTCTCTTTAAAGAGGATCACTGCTCAGACACAGGCATGGACAGGAGGCTGCAATGACATGCTCTGGGTGGGTGTGAAGGGCTGACTGCACGGCACCAAGAGAGACGTACAGACACCTGCATGGGCCAGACAGGTGCTCACAGGGAGGGTGACGGATGGGAGAAGCGTGGAGGGTGACTCTCCAAGATGAGCTGTCTGAAGAGGGGGTCCACAACTAGCCTGTCAAGGTCAGGGCCTCTCCTCTTGCTCTGCTGCCAATCCAACCCCAGTGTGAGGGGCAACTCTGTTAACACTTCCAGTTTCAACGGTCTTAATCCACAATCCAGCAAGTGCAGAGCCTCATCTCAGGGACCCAACCATCTCTAATTTCCATGCGCCAGTAATACAGAGCCCCAGGCCACGGCATGGTCACCTGCTCTGTAAAGCTATTGCTGACAGCCCAAGAGCTTGGCCGTGAGCATGTCAGGCACTGGCAGCATAAACTATTGCTGACAGTCCAAGAGCTTGGCCGTGAGCATGTCAGGCACTGGCAGCACGCATGGGTAGCAAATTCCTTTTCATCACCATCATATATGGTCCCAGGGGACTATGTATCCCCTAGTGGAGCCTGCAAAATGCCCTCTTGAGCAGTCTGATCTTTTCCTGATCCAGGGTGACTGAAGATTACATTAGATCCCTTCAATGGAGGTGCGTCTGATACTGGAAACAAAAACCAGGCTTCCCAGCCATTCCTTTCATTTGGTATTTCAAGAAGAGAGGGTGACGATTTTCTGACTTTGTTAGTGCTAAAAAGGCAAAAATTCCAAACAGCAAACGATTTCAAGTGTGATTAGAGACGAGATCTCCTCTTGGAGAAACCAGAAATACAGAGGTGAAATGATTTTACTGGGACCGTGTTGGAAGACCTGAATTCCGGGGAGGTCAGAGAACATTTACAAGCCTTTGGGCTTCTTTATCCCTTTATCTCTTTAAGACTCCTTAGTCTTTAGAATGTTCAAAGACATTACAGGGGGACAAATGAGTGGTGCAGTCAGCCTTGGCTTAGAAAACCTAATAACTGATGGGAAAGGACTAAGACTTCCTGAGTCATGGTTTCCTCACACATAGTTCACACGGCCCCAGGGGTTACCTGTGTCTTTGGTAGAGTCTCCCGGGAAGAAAGAGAGAAGAAACCTTTGCAGTGTGAGCTTCCGGATACACAACACTCCAGCACCAAGCACCAGTCATATCCCTAGCTTGTCTTTTGAGATCACTGCATAGTTAGTTCCAATTATTTTTCAGGGCTAAAGAGGGCAGCTCCAGGACTACGCAGCCCGGGGTCTAAATGTCACCAGGGGAGCTGCTGGCCTCCCAATCTGTGTTCTGATATCTATCTGCAAGGGAGTGTGTTCAGTGAATGCCATGCAAAGCAAGCATGAGGGCCATCAGACAGGGTGCATAGGGAGGGGTTCCATTCCATGGTGGAGCTGGAAGATCTCAGGAGGCAACACGGTGGATCAGAGCTCTACACTCATGCCTGGATGAAACCTTCCTTACACTACTTAATGGCTGTTATCTCTGGAACCCCACACCCTCTTTCTGAATCTATATCTTTATTGGTAAAATGGGGACGGCCACATCTGAAATTGATGACACCATCCTAATGGCAGAAAGCAAGAAGAATTAAAAAGACTCTTGATGAAGATGAAAGAGGAGAGTGAAAAAGCTGGCTTAAAATTCAACATTCAAAAAACTAAGATCATGGCATCTGATTCTATCACTTCCTGACAAAGAGATGAGGAAAAAATGGAAACAGTAACAGGCTTTATTTTCTTGGGCTCCAAAATCACTGTGAATGGTGACTGCAGCCATAAAATTAAAGACACTTTAATAATAAAAGACGCTTGCTCCTTGGAAGAAAAGCTATGACAAACCTAGACAGCATATTAAAAAGCAGAGATTTCATTTCACTGACAAAGATCCATATAGTCAAAGCTATGGTGTTTCCAGTAGGTCCTGTACAGATGTGAGAGTTGGACCATAAAGAAGGCTGAGTGCAGAAGAACTGATACTTTCAAACTGTGGCGCTGGAGAAGACTCTTGAGAGTTCCTTGGACAGCAAGGAGATCAAACCAGTCAATCCTAAAGGAAATCAACCCTACAGTTTTCAAAAACTGTTACTGTACTCAAGTTCTAAGATCCCTTTGTTTTAGGTTCTAAATTCCTACTAGCAGAACAAAAATTTCTGGTTATATAATTTTGCAACTTTAAAGATGTGTATCTTCACTACAACCTTTCCTTACATATTACTAGATAAACAGTGACATCAAAAGAACTGATCGGTCAATATATGAGTCTCAGGAAAGAGAGTTTTGCTTGTAACTACATGAGCCTCATTATCAAGGAAACCTCTGTCCCGTCTGGAGAACGTTAGTGCTTGATGCCTTGCTGTTCAGTCGCTCAGGCGTGTCCAGCTCTTTGCCACTCCATGGACTGCAGCACGCCACCAGGTTCCCCTGTCCTTCACTATCTCCCTGAGTTTGTTCAAACTCATGTTCATTGAGTCGGTGATGCTATCTAACCATCTCATCCTCTGTCGTCCCTTTCTCCTCTAGCCCTCAATCTTTCCCAGCATCAGGGTCTTTCCCAATGAGTGATCATGTAATGATCACACAGATGAGAGAAGCTTCTGGTGGTGCATATTTAATGAGAGCAGCTAAGATGAAGATTGACAGGTGCCTGACTTCCCAACTCAGTCTTCATCAGCAGCACAATATTGTTTTTTTAGAAGATTTAAACAAACAAATTTCTTTCATTTCCAATCACGAATAGACAGATCAACAAGCAATTAGCTGAAGAAGAAAGTGCCAGCACAAAGATATAGCTTCATTTGAAAATAAGACAAAAGTGTAAGAGCTGAGAAATAATGATGGCTTCAACTTTTGTGTGACATTTCTCTACAGTAGCTGCATTTTAAAGCAAATTCAAAGCGAGTCCAACACAAATGAAAACCCAGATGCTCCTCTGAGCACACCCAGCCTGTTCGGCTGCTCTCTTTAATGCTTGTCTGCTTGCATTCATTTTAAGTCATCTCAGTCCTAAGAAACAGAGCAATGTGGGCCTTGGGAGAGACGATGGGAGTAGCTCAGTGCATAGGTCCTCTCTCCCTGCAGCTCTGATGTCTTTTCATGGTTATATAGGACATCTCATTAAAAACCCCAAAATAAAAAACAAAATCAAAACAGTCTGCACTGCTCTGGGGGAGAGATTTTAAATGGGCCTTCCAGACCTTTCCTCCCTTGCTACCCTTGTCACTGAAGCTCTGATACTGCCAGAAGAATGACAATGACATTAGGGGACCCAGAGACCAGGAAAGTTTCTGAACTTACTTGGGGTAGCTGTGGACCCAAAGCCCCCGCTGGCCGAGCTGAATGGGTTTTTGTTGGCTGCGTCCTGGCTGGGTTTTCCTCCGAGGCCACTGAAGAAGCCTCCCCCTCTTCCAGCGTTTCCAGACCCAAACACGCTGCTGCTGGAAGAGGACGACTGCTAGAAGACAAAAGGGACAGGAAGCCAGGGAGGGTGAGAGGTCACGGTAAAATGGCAGGCCCCGTCCACGGAGAGCAGGCGCGCACAGCTGTGCAGATGGAACGAGCAAGGGAACGCTGATCAGTGCTGGTGCAGATGTTCTGGAGACCAGAGAGGAAGCTGAACTCTGGATGGAACGCTCCCTACAACAACACGTTCTCAAATTATTCTACGTTGCCAGTTCTCGGAAAACATCACTCGTGGTAGGCGGGAGCCCAAACAGTTCACCTGCCCTGATTCCTGGGGCAGGGAAACCCAACCCTTGGGAGCTCCCCCAAATGTGAAGGTTTAAATACATTTCTAGGATATGATGGGCATCACTTATTTTCATTCATCCTGTGTTTAGCTGAACTCATCAGCAACAGTGATTTACACTGTCTTTTCTCCCAATTTGTGCACTTTTATTTCATGATGACTTTCCCAGTGCTGCAGAAATAAGCTTAAATTAGCTCCATTGTTGAAATGACGACCACAGCTGAATTCTGTCCAAATCTGCAAATCTCACACTCTGAGGGTGCTGCTAACGTAGGGCGCATGCTGACACAAAGCTGGACCCAGCACCACATGTACTTCTGCTGAGGAACTGGTTCTTTAAGGAAGACGGGTGCTAGATTTGAGGGGCCATTAATACTAGTTAGATATGTTACTCGCTGGCTGATAATGAAGAATACAATGGGCCAGTAGAGATGGGCTGCTGTGCGCAGGAACCTAACAGGAGCCCCCTTCTGGGGGGTGCGTAGGTGGAGAGGTGCCGAAGTCCCTCTTCTGTAAGATGGGGAAAATGAACTACTCACCTCCAAACACTGAGTGGCATAAATTGGCTGGAAATGTAGTGCCCTTTAGAAAAGCGCCTCAAGTGCAGCTGACATGCTCAGAAATGGTTGCTGGTATTTCAACCACCACCAGCCAGTGACTGAGCACTTGCTCTGTGCAGGCATGGTTCTAAGGTCTTTACACGCAATCATTTAGCCCCCCAAAGAAGCCAGACCTCTAGTGGGTGGTCCCTGAGACAGGCTCCCAGCGGGCCCCTGCTCTGGGGGGATGCACTCGCTGCCCGCGGTCTGAACTGCCCGACCAAGACTGGACCGCAGGAAGGGGCCATCGGCGTGCTGCTCGCCTGTGACCCTGCTCACACAGCAGCTAGAAGAACACTTGAAGACAGCAGTCAAGTTGCTTCGCTCCTGCTTACAAACTCTGAAAAGAAACTCCGCGCTTTGGCCCCGCCCATCTCTCAGCATCACCCTTTATCCCCCCCCTTCTTTCACCTTGAACAGGACAGGCTCATTTTTACCTGAGGGCAACCTACTTAAGGTACTTGCTTGTCTCCCACCCACACCCGCCCCTTTAAACTTCTTTAAAAACAACAGAAACTTTTTACTGCACCCATTTAATGATGACTGATTTTTAAAACTTGGAATGAAATCCAATCATAAGAGCACAGGCTTTGATAACTAGTGAACTGACTTCCAAAGGAACGAAGCCACAGAAAATGCCAGGTTTCTCAGCTGACTTCCATGGATCCAGCTGGAACAGGAAAAGTGCCAATAGATAGACCTTTTTTTGCCCTATAGGAAAGAAAAAAAAACCCACAACAAAAAGCCCCACAAACCCCAGCAACGTCAGATGGTTCACTGTATTTTAAAAAATATGATTTAAAAAATAATGGCTATCTGTAGAAATGAGTAGAGGTGGGTAACACTTCACTGAAGGGAATGTGAATTGACAGTTAAATTACATCCTCAGAAGTGGGTTAGAATAGCCCATTGATTTTAATTACAGTAAATAACAATAGTTTTAAGAACTTTAAATTATGGAAGATCTCGAAAGTACCTATGGAGGGGCACAACGAACCCACGTACCCACCACCTAGCTTCACCCGTGACTCACAGCCAGCTGAGCGTCACCCACAGCCCCATGTTCTGCCCCGATCCTTGATTAGTATGAAGCAGACATCTTATCATTCCATCCACTGCGTAAAGCTCCAAAACAGAAACCGTAACAAACTTAACCACATCCAAAAAACTAACAGTATATTTACACCATTAAAGAGGGAGTCAGCGTTCAAGATCCAGAATTTAAAAACTGACAAAACCCCTGAGCATTTCATCCGGCCTCCAGACCCAGGCACCATTTCACAGGAAGGGACAGAGGAAGAAGTTACTGGGAAGCCACACCACAGGGGTGTAATCAGAGCAGGAGTGCGGCGATCTTAACAGGACCAACAACCTGCTGCGCTCAACAGCTGCATTCTGAGGAGAAAGAGGAGGCTAGACATGGCCTGAAGAGACCTCTCAACCAGTCTCAGTGAATGAGCCTGACTTGATCCTAAATCAGAGAAACAAACGTAAAAGGAGAGATTTACGAGACTTTCTCAGAAGGGCACTTCTGGACTACTGGACCCAAGTGAGCGTCCCTGAACACTACCACATCATCTTCTTCTCACAGTACTCTCTTTGTTTTTTTTTGGCCACGCCACACGGCATGTGGGATCTTAGTTCCCTGACCAGGGACTGAACCTGCACCCTCCGCATAGGAAGCGTGGAGTCTTAACCACTGGACTACCAGAGAAGTTCCTCTCCTCGTAGTGCTTAAAATTATCTGAAATTAAACTCTTAAAGACTGATCCCCCACTTCCATCAAAGGTAAGCTCTATGGACACAGCCACTTTTGCCTTGCTTACTCATTACTGAATTCCTGCATGAATGTTAGCTTTCCCAGCCCTGGTTCGCTATTGCCATTTTAACAACACTAAATCTTTCAATCCATAAATATAGGATGTCCTTCCACTTATTTTGATCATTTTTTATTTCCTGAAATAATGTTTTCTCGTAGTCAGAGTATGTTTTGTGCTTCTGACTATTTCTGATATTTTACTCCTTTTTATGACACTGGAAATAGAATTGTTTTCTTAATTTCAACTTCATTGTTGGATGGTGTGTTGCAAATGTATATAAATACAATTAAAAATTTACACATTGACCTTGCATCCTACAAACCTGCTGGACTCATTTATTACTTCTAGTAGTCCTTTAGTGGATTCCTTTGGGATTTCTATATATATGATATTATCTGAACATATATAGTTTTGCTTCTTCCTTTCCACTCTGGATACCTTTCTTTCATTTTCTTGCCTAACTGACCGGGCTAGAACCAACATATGCTTCTGAGGTCCATCCATGTGGCTGCAGGCCTTGTCCTTCCCTCGTTACTGGGGCTTCCCTGGTGGCTCAGAGGTTAAAGCGTCTGCCTGCAATGCAGGAGACCTGGGTTCAATCCCTGGGTCGGGAAGATCCCCTGGAGAAGGAAATGGCAACCCACTCCAGTACTCTTGCCTGGAGAATCCCATGGACAGAGGAGCCTGGTGGGCTACAGTCCACGGGGTTGCAAAGAGTCGGACACGACTGAGCGACTTCACTTTCACTTTCACTTTTCAGTATTCTATTGTGTGAGGATGACAGGGTCTGCTGCTGCTGCTAATGATGAACTTCTGGGCTATCAGAAAGCTGCTAGCAACATTCTGATGCCAGTCTGCCTGTGAACATATACTTTCATTTCCTTCAGGTAAACACCTAGAATCGTGAACCAATTAGTGTATATTTAACTTACTGAGAAATTGCCAAATGGTTTTCCAAAGTGATCCCAGCATTTTACATTCCCACCAGCAGTGCATTAAGAGAGCAAGTCGCTCTACATCTTGTCCACGTTTGGTCTTCCTGGTTCTTCAGTTCAGTTCAGTTGCTCAGTCTTGTCCCACTCTTTCCGACCCCATGCACGCCAGGCCTCCCTGTCCGTCACCAACTCCCAGAGTCCACCCAAACCCATGTCCATTGAGTTGGTGATGCCATCCAACCATCTCATCCTCTGTCGTCCCTTTCTCCTCCTGCCCTCAATATTTCCCAGCATCAGGATCTTTTCAAATGAGTCAGCTCTTCGCATCAGGTGGCCAAAGTACTGGAGTTTCAGCTTCAACATCAGTCCTTCCAATGAACACCCAGGACTGATCTCCTTTAGGATGGACTGGTTGGATCTCCTTGCAGTCCAAGGGACTCTCAAGAGTCTTCTCCAACACCACAGTTCAAAAGCATCAATTCTTTGGCGCTCAGCTTTCTTTGTAGTCCAACTCTCACATCCATACATGACCACTGGAAAAACCATAGCCTTGACTAGAAGGACCTTTGTTGGCAAAGTAATGTCTCTGCTTTCTAATATGCTGTCTAGGTTGGTCATAACGTTTCTTCCCAGGAGTGAGCATCTTTTAATTTCATGGCTGCATTCACCATCTGCAGTGATTTTGGAGCCCCAAAAAATAAAGTCTGACACCGTTTCCACTGTTTCCCCATCTACTTCCCATGAAGCGCTGGGACTGGATGCCATGATCTTCGTTTTCTGAATGTTCTAAATCAACTTTTTCACTCTCCTCTTTCACTTTCATCAAGAGGCTCTTTAGTTCTTCACTTTCTGCCATAAGAGTGGTGTCATCTGCATATCTAAGGTTATTGATATTTGTTCTGGCTGGTTCTTAAGTTTCAGTAATTCTACAGGTATGACATAGGCTGCAGCCATGAAATTCAAAGACTGCTCTTGGAAAGAAAGCTATGATAAACTTAGGGAGAATACTAAAGAGCAGAGACATCACCTTGCTGACAAAGGTCCATATAGTCAAAGCTATGGTTTTTCCAGTAGTCATGTATGGATGTAGGAGTTGGACCATAAAGAAGGTTGAGCACCAAAAAACTGGTGCTTTCAAATTGTGGTGCTGGAGAAGACTCTTGAGAGTCCCTTGGACAACAAGGAGATCAAACCAGTCAATCCTAAAGGAATTCAACCCTGAATACTCACTGGAAGGACTGATGATGAAGCTAAAGCTTCAATACTTCGGCCACCTGAGGCTAAGAGTCGATTCACTGGAAAAGACCCTGATACTGGGAAAGAGTAAGGGAAAAAGGAGAAGGGGTTGTAGAGGATAAGGTGGCTGCATAGCATCACTAACTCAACGGACATGAGTTTGAGCAAATTCCAGGAGACGGTGAAAGACAGAGAAGCCTGCCGTGCTGCAGTCCATGGGGTCACAAAGAGTCGGACACATCTTAGTGACTAAACATCAACAAACTTTTCAATTTCCTCTTTTATGGTGTGTGTTTTGTGTTCTAAAAAATCTGTCTTCCTAATGGTTTCTTCACAATGACATTATTGACATTTTTGGCCACATAATTCTTTGGAGGGCTACAGAATGTCCAGCAGCATCCCTGACTAGATGACTACAGTAGCATCCCCACTTATGAGGCTCAAACAAGTCTCCAGACACTGTGACTGTGAAATTCCTTTGGGGATGAAAATAGACACCAGTTGAGCAGCACTGATTTATTCCAAGGTAGCAAACTTTTTTTTTGTTTTTCGCTATGGTTGTCATATATTTGTGTGTTAGTTGCTCAGTCGTGTCCGACTCTGGGCTACCCCATCGACTGTAGCCTGCCAGGCGCCTCCATCCAATGAAAATAGACACCAGTTGAGCAGCACTGATTTATTCCAAGGTAGCAAACTTTTTTTTTGTTTTTCGCTATGGTTGTCATATATTTGTGTGTTAGTTGCTCAGTCGTGTCCGACTCTGGGCTACCCCATCGACTGTAGCCTGCCAGGCGCCTCCATCCATGGGATTTTCCAGGCAAGAATTCTGGAGTGGATTGCCATTTCCTTCTCCAGGGGATTTTCTGGCCCAGGGAATGAACCTGGGTCTCCCACATTGCAGGCAGACTCTTTACCATCTGAGCCTCCAGGAAAGCCCGTCATATATTTAATACCTTGTTATTAACTGCACAATACATTATTTCTCTTTATGTCATCAGTCTTTTTTTCTTTAGCTGCTTTAAAAGTTTTCTTTTTGTATTTGGTTTTCAGAAGTTTAACTTAATGTGTTCAAGGGTGGTTTTCTGATATTTACTCTGTTTCAGGGTCACAGACTTCAACTGTGGGTTCCAGTTTTTCAACAAATAAGAAGCTTGGCCACTGTCTCTTCAAAAAATTTTCTTCTCTCCCATTCTGTCTCCTCTCCTTCTGGGACTCTTGATGACACCTTGCTGAATTGCCTTACACTGTTGTACAGGTTACGAATGTTCTGTCCAGTCTTTTTTTCCATCTCCCTAAACTTCACGACCAAGATAATCACAATGGTCTGATCACTCACCTAGAGCCAGACATCCTGGAATGTGAAGTCAAGTGGGCCTTAGAAAGCATTACTATGAACAAAGCTAGTGGAGGTGATGGAATTCGAGTGGAGCTATTTCAAATCCTGAAAGACGATGCTGTGAAAGTGCTGCACTCAATATGCCAGTAAATTTGGAAAATTCAGCAGGGGCCACAGGACTGGAAAAGGTCAGTTTTCATTCCAATCCCAAAGAAAGGCAATGCCAAAGAATGCTCAAACTACCACACAATTGTACTCATCTCACATGCTAGTAATGCTCAAAATTCTCCAAGCCAGGCTTCAGCAATACATGAACCATGAACTTCCAGATGTTCAAGCTGGTTTTAGAAAAGGCAGAGGAACCAGAGATCAAATTGCCAACATCNTATCTGGGTCGTGAAGATCTTTTCTGTACAGTTCTTCTGTGTATTCTTGCCACCTCTTCTTAATATCTTCTGCTTCTGTTAGGTCCATACCATTTCTATCCTTTATCGAGCCCATCTTTGCATGAAATGTTCCCTTGGTATCTCCAATTCTCTTGAAGAGATCTCTAGTCTTTCCCATTCTGTTGTTTTCCTCTATCTCTTTGCATTGATTGCTGAAGAAGGCTTTCTTATCTCTTCTTGCTATTCTTTGGAACTCTGCATTCAGATGCTTATATCTTTTCTTTTCTCCTTTGCTTTTCGCCTCTCTTCTTTTCAGTGCTATTTGTAAGGCTTCTCCAGACAGCCATTTTGCTTTTTTGCATTTCTTTTCCATGGGGATGGTCTTGATCCCTGTCTCCTGTACAATGTCACGAACCTCATTCCATAGTTCATCAGGAACTCTGTCTATCAGATCTAGGCCCTTAAATCTATTTCTCACTTCCACTGTATAATCATAAGGGATATGATTTAGGTCATACCTGAATGGTCTAGCGGTTTTCCCTACTTTCTTCAATTTAAGCCTGAATTTGGAAATAAGGAGTTCATGATCTGAGCCACAGTCAGCTCCTGGTCTTGTTTTTGTTGACTGTATAGAGCTTCTCCATCTTTGGCTGCAAAGAATATAATCAGTCTGATTTCGGTGTTGACCATCTGGTGATGTCCATGTGTAGAGTCTTCTCTTGTGTTAATAGTGGTATGTAATTCACTTACAGCTCTAATTTAAAAGTTAAAAAACAGCCATGGTAGACAGAGACAAGATGGCAGAGTAGAAGGGTGTGAGCTCACCTCTTCCTATGAAACCACCAAAATAACTAACTTCTGAACAACCAACAAAAAAATGCTTCTGCTGCTGCTAAGTCGCTTCAGTCATGTCCGACTCTGTGCAGCCCCATAGACGGCAGCCCACCAGACTCCCCTGTACCTGGGATTCTCCAGGCAAGAACACTGGAGTGGGTTGCCATTTCCTTCTCCAATGCATGAAAGTGAAAAGTCAAAGTGAAGTCTCTCAGTTGTTTCCGACTGTTAGTGACCCCATGGACTGCAGCCTACCAGGCTCCTCCGTCCACGGGATTTGCCAGGCAAGAGTACTGGAGTGGGGTGCCATTGCCTTCTCTGCAAAAAAAATGCTAGAACCTATCAAAAAAGATACCCTACATCCAAAGACAAAGAAGAAGCTACAAGATGGTGGGGGAGGGGGAGCGGTGCACAAAAGTGATTAAATCAACTCCTGGCCATCAGGTGGGCAGGCCACAAACTGGAAAATAATTACGCCACACAGGAGTGGAAGTTCTGAGCCCTACATCAGGCTCCCCAGCTAGGGGGTCTGGCAACAGGAAGAGGAGCCTCCAAATCCTCTAGCTTTGAAGGCAGTGGGGTTTAATCACAGGAATTCTATAGGATTGGGGAAAACAGAAACTCCACTTTGTCACACACAAGGTCTTTGGCATACCAGGAACCAGGAAAAAGAAATCAGTGACCTCATAAGAGACTGGGTCTGACCTACCTGCTAGTATTGGAGAGTCCTACCAGGCTCCTCCGTCCACGGGATTTGCCAGGCAAGAGTACTGGAGTGGGGTGCCATTGCCTTCTCTGCAAAAAAAATGCTAGAACCTATCAAAAAAGATACCCTACATCCAAAGACAAAGAAGAAGCTACAAGATGGTGGGGGAGGGGGAGCGGTGCACAAAAGTGATTAAATCAACTCCTGGCCATCAGGTGGGCAGGCCACAAACTGGAAAATAATTACGCCACACAGGAGTGGAAGTTCTGAGCCCTACATCAGGCTCCCCAGCTAGGGGGTCTGGCAACAGGAAGAGGAGCCTCCAAATCCTCTAGCTTTGAAGGCAGTGGGGTTTAATCACAGGAATTCTATAGGATTGGGGAAAACAGAAACTCCACTTTGTCACACACAAGGTCTTTGGCATACCAGGAACCAGGAAAAAGAAATCAGTGACCTCATAAGAGACTGGGTCTGACCTACCTGCTAGTATTGGAGAGACACCTGCAGAGGTTAGGGGAGGCAGCTGTGGCTCACTGTTGGGACAGACAATCACAGCAGTAGTTCTCGGGAGTACACATCAGCATGAGCCCTGCTGGAGGCCACCATTTTCTTATCAAGACCTGGACCCACCCAACAGCCTGTAGGCTCCGGTGCTGAGATGCCTTCTTGCCTGGAGAATCCCAGGGACAGGGGAGCCTGGTGAGCTGCCGTCTATGGGGTCGCACAGAGTCGGACACAANGCCCTGCTGGAGGCCACCATTTTCTTATCAAGACCTGGACCCACCCAACAGCCTGTAGGCTCCGGTGCTGAGATGCCTTCTTGCCTGGAGAATCCCAGGGACAGGGGAGCCTGGTGAGCTGCCGTCTATGGGGTCGCACAGAGTCGGACACAACTGAAGAAACTTAGCAGCAGCAAACAACCAACAGGACAGGAAAACAGCCCCACTTGTGAGACTGTTTTAAGTCATCCTGAGCACACAGCTGCCTATTAAACACACCCTTTGACACGACCCTGCCCAGGAGATGGACAAGACCCAGCTCCACCTACCAGTGGGCAGGAACTAATCCCTCCCACCAGAAAGCCTGCACAAGCCTCTTAGACTGCCTCATTCATAAGCGGACGGACAGAAGCAAGAAGAACTACAGCCTGTAGCCTGCAGAGTGGAAACTGCAATCAGAAAATTAGACAAAATGAGACAGCAGAGGTATATGTCCCAGATGAAGGAACAAGATAAAACTCCAGAAGAACAAATAAGTGAAATGGAGATAGGCAATCTGCCTGAAAAACAATTCAGAGTAATGATGGTAAAGATAATTCAAGATCTCAGAAAAAGAATGGATGCACAGATACAGAGCACCTCAATATATAAGGCAAATACTAATAGACATAAAAAGAGAAATTGACAGTAACACAATAATAGTGGGGGACTTTCACACCCCACTTTCATCAATGGATAGATTATCCAGACAGAAAATCAATAAAGAAACTCAGGCCTTAAATGACACATTAGACCAGATGGAATTGATATTCATGTAGCATTTCATCCAAAAGCAGCAGAAAACACATTCTTCTCAAGTGCACCTTCTTCGACAAAGATCATAGAAATGTTTTCTTAGATCAGTCTCCCAAGGCAAAACAAATAAAAGCAAAAATAAACAAATGGAACCTAATCCAATTTATAAGTTTTGTGCAGCAAAGGAAACCACCAGCAAAATGAAAAGACAACCTACAGAATGGGAGAAAATATTTGCAAACAAGGCCAACTGACAAGGGGTTAGTATTCAAAACAGCAAACAGCTCATACAACTCAATATAGAAAAAACAAACAGCACAATCAAAAAATGGGCAGAAGACCTAAATAGACATTTCTCCAAAGAAGACATACAGATGGTCAATACACACATGAAAAGATGTTCAACATTGCTCATTACTATAAAAATGCAAGTCAAAACTACAATGAGGTATCACCTCACACTGATCAGAAGGGCCATCATCAAAAAAATCTACAAACAATAAATGCTAGAGAAGATGTGGAGAAAAGGGAACCCTCTTGTACTGTTGGTGGGAATGTAAATTGATACATCCACTATGGAGAACTGTATGGAGGCTCTTAAAAAAAAAACTAGGAATAAAAAGTCTACAAATAATAAATGCCAGAGAGTGTGTGGAGAAAATGGAACCTTCCTACACTGTTGGTGGGAATTTAAATTGGTACAGGGATTATGGAGAACAGTGTGGTAGTTTCTTAAAAAATTAAAAATAGTGATACTCCTGCTGCTGCTGCTGCTAAGTCACATCAGTCGTGGGCATACATCAAAAGAAAAACATGGTTTAAAAGGATACACGCACCACAATGTTCACTGCAGCACTATCTACAATATCCAAACCATGGAAGTAACCTAAATGTCCACTGATGAATGGATAAAGAAGATGGTACATATATACAATGGAATCTTATTCAGGCATAAAAAGAATGCAATAATGCTGTTTGCAGCAACATGGATGGACCTGGAGTTTATCATAGTAAGTCAGAAAGAGAAAGACAAACACATGGCATCACTAATATGCAGAATCTTAAAAAGTGACACAAAGGAACTCAATATGCAAAGCAGGAGCAGACACAGAATGAACTATGGTTATCAGGGTGAGGGGTGGGGAGGGGAGAGATAAGGGTTTGACAGGTACACGCCGCTGTATTTAAAATATATAATCAACAAGGACCTACTATATAGCACAGGGAACTCTGCTCAAATTTTTGTAATAACCTAAGTGGGAAATTGGACTGCAAGGAGATCCAACCAGTCCATTCTGAAGGAGATCAGCCCTGGGATTTCTTTGGAAGGAATGATGCTGAAGCTGAAACTCCAGTACTTTGGCTACCTCATGCGAAGAGTTGACTCATTGGAAAAAGACTCTGATGCTGGGAGGGATTGGGGGCAGGAGGAGAAGGGGACGACAGAGGATGAGATGGCTGGATGGCATCACTGACTTGATGGACATGAGTCTGAGTGAACTCCGGGAGTTGGTGATGGACAGGGAGGCCTGGCGTGCTGCGATTCATGGGGTTGCAAAGAGTCAGGACACAACTGAGCGACTGAACTGAACTGATGGGACCGGATGCCATGATCTTCGTTTTCTGAATGTTGAGCTTTAAACCAGCTTTTGCACTCTCTTCTTTCACTTTCATCAACAGGCTCTTTAGTTCCTCTTCACTTTCTGCCATTAGTGTGGTGTCATATGCATATCTGAGGTTACTGATATTTCTCCCAGCAATCTTGATTCCAGCTTGTGCTTCTTCCAGCCCAGCATTTCTCATGATGTACTCTGCATATAAGTTAAATAAGCAGGGTGACAATATACAGCCTTGATGTACTCCTTTTCCTATTTGGAACCAGTCTGTTGTTCCATGTCCAGTTCTAACTGTTGCTTCCTGACCTGCANGACAGAGGATGAGATGGCTAGATGGCATCACTGACTTGATGGACATGAGTCTGAGTGAACTCCGGGAGTTGGTGATGGACAGGGAGGCCTGGCGTGCTGCGATTCATGGGGTTGCAAAGAGTCGGACACGACTGAGTGACTGAACTGAACTGAAGCTTCATTTTAGGTTATCTCTACTGACATGTTTTCAAGTTTATTGTTCTCCTGTAGTATTCCCTCTGCTGTTAAACCAATCATTTTCTATTTTGGATACTGTATTGAAACTTCAGATACAAATTGACTATTTTCGTAATTCCCATTTCTCTGCTGAGACTCATTATTCAACCATTCTTTTATTTTCCTGTAAATACCTGAGCACAATAGTTATTATACCTGCTTGTTCCAATACGTGGATCATCTGTAGGTTATTATTTTATTATTATTACTTTTTTGCTGATTTCTAAAATGTGACTGCAGGTCCCCATTTTTGGTTTACCTCTTCATATGTCACAGAATTTGTTTGTTAGGTACAGTGGACTTAACATAGAAGAACAGTGTTGGTGACTGAAGACTGCTAATAGTTTCCCCAGAGAGTGAGAGACCACTCTTTCATCTCTGTCCTAAAGTGAAGAGCTAATGGTTCACAGATTTAGAATGAATTCACCCCAGGTAAGCCCAGCACTGTCTTTGCTTAGGATCTGGGTTATTTCTTGTGTGCGTGCTGGAGCCTGGAGCCAGGAGGCAGCGGAGTTGCAGTGTCGGATGCAAGACTGCAAGTTCTTTCTGCTTTACTTCTTTACTCTTAGCAAAGGGTGGGAGGGGTGAATAGAGCAGTTTCACACTGAATCTGCAAGTCTTTCAGGCTCCAGTCTTTTTTAAAGTAACTTTATTGGGATATAATGCATGTACTCACTGATTTAAAGTATAAAATTCAATGGTTATGGTATATTACATCTAAGTTTTAAAAACCGTGGTAAAATATATATGACATAAAACTTACCATTTTAATCATTTTCTCATATACAGCTGAATGGCATTAATTATGTTCACAATGTTATGCAACAATTAATACTATTTCCAAAATTCTTTCATCACATAACGGAAATTCTATAACCACTAACTCACTCCCTGGTCCCTCCTTCCCCCAGCCCGTGGTATACTCTGATCTACTTTCCAGCTCTATGGATTTACCTGTTCTAACTATTTCATATAAGTGGAACCATATAATATTTGTCCTTTTATCTATGGTTTATTTTACTTAACATAATGTATTCACAATTTATCTATCTGTGATGTGATGTGAAGAACAACTTCATTCATTTCGAAGACCGAATAATATTCCACTGTATGAATATACCATATTTTCATTATCCAATCACCTATTGATGAACACTGAGCTGTTTCCATCCTTTGGCCATTGTGAATAATGCTGCAATGAGCACTGGGGAACAAGTGTCTGAGCACCATTGCTGGCTCATATGACAGAGCTGGACTATAAAGAAAGCTGAGTCCCAAAGAACTGATGCTTTTGAACTGTGGTGTTGGAGAAGACTCTTGAGAGTCCCTTGACTGCAAGGAGATCAGTCCTGAGTGTTCACTGGAAGGACTGATGTTGAAGCTGAAATTCCAATATTTTGGCCATTGGATGAGAAGAACTGATTCATCTGAAAAGACCCTGATGTTGGGAAAGATTGAGGGCAGGAGGAGAAGGGGACAACAGAGGACGACATGGCTGGATGGCATCACCGACTCAACAGACATGAGTTTGAGTAAACTCTGGGAGTTGGTGATGGATGGGGAGGCCTGGCATGCTGGAGTCCATGGGGTTGCAAAGAGCCGGACACGACTGAGTGAATGAACTGAACTGATGACAGTTCTATGTTTAGCTTTTTGAGGAACCTGTGTTCCATAACTGCTGTACCATTTTCCATTTCAACCAGAAATACATGAGAGTTCCAGTCTCTTCCTATCTTTGTCAATGCATGTTATTCTTTGGTTTGCTTTTAAATTATAGCCTTCCTAGTGGATGTGGAGTGGTGTCTCATTGTGGTTTTGATTTTCATTTTCCTAACGCTTCTAATAGTATTGATTACCTTTCGTGTGTTTATTGGTCATTCGTTTGCCCTCATTGTTGCCGAGATCTTCCTCTGGCTTCTTCTCCAGCCAGCACACTTCCTTCAGCAAGGCCTGTCTTCCACTTTTCCAAACCCAGTCCTGACAGTTACTCCCAAAGGCTGCTGTACCATCAAGCTCACCTACAACTAACTCCCCTCTCTAGAAATCAAGTCAACAGGCTCTCTGCCATGCCTCGACAGGCCATGCGACAGATTATATTTTCCAAAGATGGTCACATATTTGCAGACCTAAATGCTCTTCTAGAGCAAGAGGTGAAGTTTAGTCCCCTCCCCTTGAGCTTGGCGGGACTCTGACAGCCTTGAATAAGAAGATGCAGTATAAATGATGCATGCAACTTTTGAGAATAGCTTCTGTACGGCTCCCTTTTTCTTGGAATAGCCTTCCTTGGAATCCAGCCACCATGTTGTAAGGAAGCCCAGGCCACGTAGAGAAGCCACATGTAGATGCTGTAGCCATGAGTTCCAGTTAAGGTGGGAAATAACCACCAAGCCAAGCTCCAGAGAATGCTACTACATTTGGAGGTAATTTGTTAAACAGCACTAGATAATTCTAACATTCGTAAAACCAGTGTGATAGTCATACTAACTGGATTTTTCTTGGTATTATGAAGAAAATGAAGTTCTATATCCTGGCCAGAATCTACCTTGTATCCTTAAATTCTTCTGAGAAATACCCCTACGACCTGAAAATTCATTCATTTTTACAACACTCATCTTGTGCTACCCATAGTCTGAAGCACTGGGGATACAGTAATGACTATAACAGATAAAGCCCCTGCCATGATATATATATTAAAAAAAAAACTGATTTGAATTTCCAGCCTTTCCAATGGCAAACCTAATTTCTGTGAAAGAACATGAAGTGTGGGAGGAGTAACCATTATGGAGTTTATCACAGTATGGGCTTTAAACCTCTTGGCTCAAATGGTGCCTGTGAGAGAGACAAAAAACTTAGGCCTGTGAAAATCACCCATGCAGCTCTAAAGTGTTCATTTTCGCAACCATATTTCACCATGTAGTAACATTCTATTACAGGATAATCCAAGTTCATCTGCCCAGTGGTATATCCATAACCATTTGAGTTGCTTCCAGGCTCTGGTTCTTATAACACTGTCTCCCAGTGCACAGATGAGTTTCTCTACAGACCAGACCAGGAGCAGAACTGCAGGGCTTTACCCGAGCATCCCAGCCTATTTTCCAAGGCGACTGTGCCAACACACAATCGACTAAGAGTACATGTAAGTTCTGTTGCTTTGCACGCTCGCTGGCATTCAGTATTGCTGGGCTTTAAAATGTGTGCTGTCTTCCAGGATGGTATCTCTTTGAGGTTTTAGTTTGTGTTACTAATTCAGTTGAATATATACTTATGGTCCTCTGGCTATCCTTTTTCAAAAAATATTTTTTCTTTTTCTATATTGTGGTAAAATATATATAAAACTTATCATTTTAAGCTTCCCCTCCCCTATGTGTTCAGGGCATGCAGCAGGCATGGGCACAAGCCAAAAGCCAAGCTCAGATAAACAAGGAGTTGCTCTGTCCTTGGCTGGTATGAGACAGGCACCACCAACCAGGTAGAGTGCATCATTTTAAGCATTTTACATGTATAATTCAGGCATTAAGTACATTCCACAAAGTTGTGTAACTAACACTATCCTTTTTTAAGAAGTTTCTCGTCCATTTTCTATTGAGTTCACAAATCTTATGTGTTCAGTTCAGTTCAGTCCAGTCGCTCAGTCGTGTCTGACTCTTTGCAACCCCATGAATTTCAGCATGCCAGGCCTCCCTGTCCATCACCAACTCCCAGAGTTCCCCCAAACTCACGTCCATCGAGTCCGTGATGCCATCCAGCCATCTCATCCTCTGTCGTCCCCTTCTCCTCCTGCCCCCCCNTACTCCAGTACTCTTGTCTGGAAAATCCCATGGACAGAGGAGCCTGGTGGACTACAGTCCATGGGGTAACAAAGAGTTGGGCATGACTGAAGTGACTTAGCAGTCAGGTACAGGAGAAACAGGCATTGGACTCACTACTAGGAAACTTCTCTATTTGAAAAAAAAAAAAAAAAAAAGTCGCTCAGTCGTGTCCGACTCTTTGCTACCCCATGGACTGTAGCCCGCCAGGCTCCTCCATCCATGGGATTTTCCAGGCAAGAGTACTGGAGTGGGGTGCCATTTCCTTCTCCAGGGGCTCTTCCCAGCCCAGGGATTGAAGCTGGGTCTCCCAGATTATAGGCAGACGCTTTACCGTCTGAGCCACCAGGGAAGTGATGAAATTGAAAGGATGCCCTTTTCATCAAATCAAGAAATTTATGATTCAGGGTGGAGACTTCAATTAGACTGGGACAGGCAGAGAAAATATTTATGATGAAAAATTTGAAGATGAAAACTTCCATTATCAGCATAATGAGGGGGAATTACTAAGCCTGGCAAATGCAGGCTGCAAGACAAGCAATTCTCAGTTCTTCAACATGACAGTTCTGACTCCTCACTCATGGGAAACACGTGGTGTTTGGGCAGGTGATGAAAGCAATTGGTGTGGCAAGGATTTGGGAAAATGTGTGGAGATAAAAGGTCAAAAAAACTGCCAAATTGTGCATTATTTCAGAATGCAGAGAACTGAAGGAAGGGGATGATTAGGGAATATTCCCCCAAGATAGTTCTGGTGACAGACATCGAGATTTCTGAGGATGCAGATGTAGATTTAAAAGATGTAGATGAAATTTTATCAGTAACAGAAGACTTAAAAACATTGGAAATTCTTTCCCAGAACTGAGAGATGGCCATTTAAAAAAAATACACCAAAATTTTAAGGTATGTGGAAGGCATGAAAGTTGCGATTGAGAAAGCACGTGGATCAAAGCTGCAGCCTGTTGCTTTAAGCTGTGTGCTGAATATTGGAGCTTGGAAACTGAAAATGTCCACTGAAAATGTCTGATTGGCAAGGAGTGGTTGACAGTTGCTTGGAGGTCCTTAAAACAGACTTAGCAAACACCAAGGCATTGTACCATAAAGCCCAAGGGTGGCCAGGATTCAAAGAATATGATCAAGCATTGTCTGACTTTAAGAAAGCCCAGGAGATGGCACCAGAAGATAGAGCTATTTAGGCAGAATTGCTGGAAGTCAAACAAAAGATAAAGGCACAGAAAAATAGGCTGCTCTGCAGCCTATGCAAAAATGTTTCATAAAGAATTCAGTTTTGGTTAAGTATTGAGAGAGTCAGTTCCTAGGTAGGCTGATAAGAAGTCCTGAGGAGAAAGGGGTCTGGAGTTTTCAAGGAGGAGAAAAAGACAAAGGATTTTTTTCTTTAAGCCCAGAGCAGATGATTATACAACAAAACAACTCATACTGCTCAAGGATATGTTTTTTACCAATGATTATATAACAACAATGTATCCTGCTTGAGGACATGTTTCTCCCTTTTGAGAACCTTCTGACTAATCCTGTCATTTTAAAATGTATATTATGGGAGCAGCTCTGGTAAAATCTTTCTATTGTTAGTTCTAATCCCATTATCTTAAAATGTATATTGTGGGAGTGGGTCTGGTAAGACCTTTACAACCTTGAGACATTCTTTTGATTTACTGCAATAACCAATTTAAAAAGTATATAACTCCGTTGCTAAGACTAGCAAGGGGGGCACTCTCTGTTCCCCTCTGATGTCTATGTCAGAAGCTTTCTCTGTTTTCATACTTTAATAAAACTCTGCTACACAAAAGCTCTTGAGTGATCAAGCCTGGTCCCTGGTCCCAAAGCTAAATCTTCCTTGGAGATCACGAATTTGACACCTTTCACCTTAAGCTATCATTATGCACTGAATTACTTAAGCAAATAAATAACAAGGGGAATAATAATATAGGGAATAAGAAAATTTAAGGGTTTATCTATTATGTACGATCCTTAATGTGTTTGCTTTGATGCTTCAGTTCCCCATTGTTTCAGTTCAGTTCAGTCACAGAGTCATCTCCAACTCTTGGCGATCCCATGGACTGCAGCACCCCAGGCCTCCCTGTCCATCATCAACTCCCAGAGCTTACTCAAAAACTCATGTCCATTGAGTCAGTGATGCCATCCTCTGTCGTCCCCTTCTCCTCCCGCCCTCAATCTTTCCCAGCATCAGGGTCTTTTCAAATGAGTCAGTTCTTCACATTAGGTGGCCAAAGTATTCGAGTTTCAGCTTCAGCGTCAGTCCTTTCAATGAATATTCAGGCCTGATTTCCTTTAGGATGGACTGGCTGGATCTCTTTGCAGTCCAAGGGATTCTCAAGAGTCTTCTCCAACACCACAGTTCAAAAGCATCAATTCTTTGGTGCTCGGCTTTCTTTATAGTCCAACTCTCACATCCATACATGACTACTGACAGTCTACAAATACTGATAGGGATTCATTCTTAATAAACCAGTGCCACAAAAGGGGGAAAGAAAAAAGACATGTAACACACTGAGGACATACAGAAAAGGGAAAGCTTACGTACTGATAATCATGATGGTGTGATCACTCACCTAGAACCAGACATCCTGGAATATGAAGTCAAGTAGGCCTTAGGAGCCATCACTAAAAAACAACTAGTGGAGGTGACAGAATTCCAGTTTAGCTGTTTCAAATCCTGAAAGATGATGCTGTGAAAGTGCTGCACTCAATATAGCAGCAAATTTGGAAAACTCAGCAGTGGCCACAGGACTGGAAAAGGTCAGTTTTCATCCCAATTCCAAAGAAAGGCAATGCCAAAGAAAATTCTCAAACTACCGCACAACTGCACTCATCTCACACACTAGCAAAGTAATGCTCAAAATTCTCCAAGCCAGGCTTCAACAGTAGGTGAACTTCCAGATGTTCAAGCTGGATTTAGAAAAGGCAGAGGAAGCAGTGATCAAATTGCCAACATCCGTTTGATCATCAAAAAAGCAAGAGAGTTCCCCCAAAAACATCTACTTCTGTTTTATCAACTATGCCAAAGCCTTTGACTGTGTGGATCACAACAAACCGTGGAAAATTCTTCAAGAGATGAGAATACCAGACCACCTGACCTGCCTCCTGAGAAATCTGTATGCAGGTCAGGAAGAAACAGTTAGAACTGGACATGGAACAACAGACAAGTTCCAAATCGGGAAAGGTGTACATCAAGGCTGTATATTGTCACCCTGTTTATTTAATGTATGCAGAGTACATCATGAGAAACTCTGGGCTGGATGAAGTGCAAGCTGGAATCAAAACTGTGGGGAGAAGTATCAATAACCTCAGATAAGCAGATGACACCACCCTTATGGCAGAAAGCAAAGAAGAACTAAAGAGCCTCTTGATGAAACTGAAAGAAGAGAGTAAAAAAGTTGGCTTAAAACTCAACGTTCAGAAAAATAAGATCATAGCATCTGGTCCCATCACTTCATGGCAAACAGATGGGGAAACAATGGAAACAGTGAAACACTTTATTTTTTGGGGGGGGGGGTGCTCCAAAATCACCAAAGATAGTGACTGCAGCCATGAAATTAAAAGACGCTTGCTCCTTGGAAGAAAAGTTATGACCAACCTAGACAGCATATTAAAAAGCAGAGACATTACTATGCCGACAAAGGTCCCTGTAGTCAAAGCTTTGGTTTTTCCAGTAGTCATGTGTGGATGTGAGAGTTGAACTATAAAGAAAGCTGAGCGCTGAAGAACTGACGGTTTTGAACTGTGGTGTTAGAGAAGACTCTTGAGAGTCCCTTGGACTGCAAGGAGATCCAACCAGTCCATCCTAAAGGAAATCAGTCCAGAATATTCATTGGAAGGACTGATGCTGAAGCTGAAACTCCAATACTTTAGCCACCTGATGTGAAGAACTGACTCTTTGGAAAAGATCCTGATGCTGGGAAAGACTGAAGGTGGGAGAAGAGACCGACAGAGGATGAGATGGTTGGATGGCATCACCAACTCAATGGACATGAGTTTGAGTAAACTCCGGGAGTTAGTGATGGACAGGGAAGCCTGGCGTGCTGCAGTCCATGGAGTCACAAAAAGTCGGATATGACTGAGCGACTGAAGTGAACTGATGTACTGTTGGTGGGAATGTAAATGGGTGCAGTCACTAGGGCAAACAGTAAGGCAGTGACTCAAAAGAATTAAAAATAGAACTACCTTGAGAGCTTGTTTGGAGGTTCTAGCAGGGGAGTGCAGCTACTCGTATACCCTTGACCAAAGACCGGTCCTCCTCTATCGGGGATGGTCGTCCTCTTCGACCGAGCACGCAGCTTTGGGAGGGATGCACATGGAGCGGTGAGGGAGGAAGGGGACACCCGCCTAGCCAGCCAGATCAGCTGAATCAACCCTGGCGATCAATGGGGTGACAGATGTCACAACCAGATCGCCCTCACATCCAAGGAAATGGCAACCCACTCCAGTATTCTTGCCTGGAGAACCCTATGGACAGAGGAGTCTGGCAAGATATAGTCCATGGGAGTCACAAGAGTCAGACCACTTAGTTTCTTAGCCTTAGTGACTATAACAATAAGAACAAATACTGCATTTTATATATATCATTTCCTTCATCAAGGGACATTACGTGTATACCTGTGGCGGATTCATGTTGATGTATGGTAAAACCAATACAATATTGTAAAGTAATTAACCTCCAATTAAAATAAATTTATATTAAAAAAAAATAAAAATAGAACTACCATATGATCCAGCAATTCTACTTCTGTGTATTTATCCAAAGAAAAACACTAACTTGAAAAGATATAAGCACCCCCATGTTCTCTGCAGCATTATTTACAATAGTCAAGCTATGGAAACAACCTCAATGTCTCTTGATGAAGAAAATGATATATATAAAATGCAGTATTTGTTCTTGTTGTTCAGTCACTAAGGCTAAGACACTAAGTGGTCTGACTCTTGTGACTCCCATGGACTACAGCTTGCCAGACTCCTCTGTCCATAGGATTCTCCAGGCAAGAATACTGGAGTGGGTTGCCATTTCCTTCTCTTGGGGATTTTCCCGACCCAGGGATCAAACCATGTCTCCTGCATTGGCAGGCAGATTCTTTACCACTGAGCCACCAGGAAAGCCCCAATATATGTTCACTGAAATGTAGAACAAATGAGACCAGGGGAAATACTAGGCTAAAAAGGTACATTTTATTTTTGATTGATCATTTGGAAAGGCTGCTCCTCTCTGATTTGATTTAGTTGGCAAGTCACAAATAAAAAAGATTTGTAGGTCCTTAGCAGATGGCATTCTCACTGAGTAAGCACACCTTGGCAGCTGGAATGAGGCTGCCCCTTTTATGTGAGAATTTCACTACCCAGACCCAGGAAGTATATCTCTGCTGCCACAAAAAGGAATGAACTCCTGCCATTTGAAACATGGATGGCCCTTGAGCGCATTATGTTAAGTAAGTCAAAGAGAAAATATCACATGATCTTTCTTACCTGTGCAATCTTAAAAGAAAAACCCAAAGAACTCAAACAAATTGAACTCATGGATATAGAGAACAGATTGTTGTTTTCCAAAAGTGGGGGCTGGGGGTTGGGCAAAATGGGTGAAGGGGGTCAAAAGGTACAAATTTCTAGTAATGAAAAAAATATGGGGATGTAATATACAGCTTGGTGACTCTAGTTAATAAAACTATATTGTATATTTGAGAGTAGCTAGGGGAGTGGATCCTGAAAGGTCTTATCACAAAAAAACCATTTTTAGTAACTATGTATGGTGATGGATGTTAAATGGACTACTGTTATGATCATTTTGCAATATATGCAAATATTGGGTCATTATGTTGTCCACCTGAAACTAGTATGTTAGATGTCCACCATACCTCATTTTTTTTAAAGAAAATGTTCCAGTCCTCTGAGCTGGTCCTTGGCAAGAACCATGACCTGCTCAACCACATGCCAGGAAGTCTCATCAGTAGCGGCAGTGGCAATGAGGAAACAAAAAAGTAATTTAAGATGAATGATGACTAAATGGGAGAAAGAAAGTTTAAACTCCTCAGGTATGAGAACACCAAGTTTTTATTACAGTTCCACTGAAATATCTCTGAATGGGATGATAGAAGTGGTAGAAGAATGTAAAAAAAGGTAGACCTATACATTTTTATTATTCTAACAATCACATAAGGCAATCAAACCTTTCTTTGAAGGCTCTGCTTAAAATGCCAATGTAAATATATTGGAAGGGGGAGGTCACATATCAATATCTTGATATCAAGTATCCTAACCAACTAGTTAGTTAGTAACTTAGCAAGTACCTGAAGGAGTAGGCTAGACTAGGGCAGGGGTCAGCAAGCACTTTATGTATAGGGCCAGACAGTAAAGATTGTAGGTTCCATGGGGATGGCTGGTCTCTGTTCTAATGGTGCCACTAGATGCTATTCCCATGGTGCCACTGTGATGCTAAAGCAGCCATAAAGAATGCACAAATGAGCAAGACTTGGCTGCACGTCAATACAATTTTACTTACAAATGCCATAGTTTGCCCAACAGAAAAAAGCAAGTTGTTTGTCTTTTTTATTTTTCCATGGAAATAAGAAGAGGTCGGGAAATGTACAGTTATGGGATAGAGCCTGCAAGGCCAGTTCCCCACACGATGGAGTGTTGTGGCCTTGTGCTACCCTAAGAGCAAGCCCCTAGCTGGGACAAGGGGACATAACGTGGAGGTCAGGTGGCAGGGACTGGAGGTAAAGACGAGATAAATTAGGTTCCTATCAAGGGAGCCCCAAACTTTTTATATGGCTCTTCAGAGTTCATGGGAAGTCCAAGTACATGTAGAGAATAAACAAAGTTTTATTATTCAATGTCTTAAAGCTGCTGCTGCTGCTAAGTCACTTCAGTCGTGTCCGACTCTGTGTGACCCCATAGATGGCAGCCCACCAGGCTCCCCCATCCCTGGGATTCTCCAGGCAAGAATACTGGAGTGGGTTGCCATTTCCTTCTCCAATGCATGAAAGAGAAAAGTGAAAGTGAAGTCGCTCAGTCTGTCTGACTGTTAGTGACCCCATGGACTGCAGCCCACCAGGCCACTCCGTCCATTGGATTTTCCAGGCAAGAGTACTGGGGTGGGGTGCCATTGCCTTCCCCGGTCTTAAAGCTGAAAAGTTCAATTGTAGCCTTCGATTAAACCAAGATTGCTCTGGACATCTAGTTCTGTTTACTGTCGTGTGTGTGTGCACAAGCATGCACTCAGTCGTGTCTGACTCTGCGACCCCATGAACTACAGCCCGCCAGACTCTTCTGTATGGATTCTCCAGGCAAGGATGTTGGAGTGGCTTGCCATTTCCTTTTCCAGGGGATCTTCCCAACCCAGGGATTGAACCCGCATCTCTTGCATCTTCTGCATGGGCAGGCAGATTCTTTATCACTAGCACCACCTGGGTGAAACATTCCTCTCAAAATATGCAACACCACATCTATGACGCAGCACAGCATCCCACCTCTTCAATCAGATTGGCCACTCTTACTGACAACATGCTTCAGGACAAAAATCAAGCAAGTTCTAATTCAATCCTTTCAGTTTCCAGCTTTTTTTTTTTTCCCCTCCCCAAAGACATTGGTTGCCTCATTTTGTAGCTATATAACTTACACAGCTAAGAAAGGCGCATTTCCCAGAAAAGCCACCCCCCAACTCTGAAGTTCTTAGGAGTCACCTGGAGGTCTTGCTAACAGGTAGTTTCTGATCCAGTGTGTCTTGGGTGGGGGCTTGAGAATTTGCATTCCTAACAAGCTCCCAGGCTGACACAGCTAGTCCATGGACCATGGTTCAGAGAACCGCTTTTCTGAAAGATGCTCACTCCTCTCTGAGGAGCTCTGTGGGAGCTGGGGAAGCTCCTTGCGGTGCCATGTGGGGCCTGAGGGCCCCTGGACTCTTCTCAGTTCTTGAGTCAGCCTTCTGGGTAAACTACAGATAGACAGCCTCCCTCCCAGGCATACCCTGGCCGGGTTCAGCAAAGACAATTTGTTCTTTGGCTGAACCTGGACAACATGTCAGTTAGGCTTATTAGTGAAGACAAACAAACCTCATTATTTGGAAAACGACTGTGTTAGCTCTGAGGTGTCAATGCTAATTAGGTTATAGCCTAGACCCAGAAATGGATGGTGGGAGTTCTGAAGTGCCAGTTCCTAAAGTTCCCGGGAAATGGATTAAGAACTAAATCTAGCCTTTGCTTTTTAATGAAATGGCCGGGCCCTTTCTGTTCAGAGTTCTCCCTCCTGCCTTGGCCCTGCTGCCAGGACTTACCTGCAGCATTCCCAGCTGCAGCCGGTAGAGGAGGTTTCGGGCTGTGGGGGTGGACACAATGAACAGTCTCCTTTTCTCATAAAACTGATCCAAAAGTGCAGCTGCTGTTCTCACACCGACATTGACATTCATGGCTGTAATCAGAAACAGTCAGGTAGGTCAGAAACCTTCTACTGCTTCTGGCTCAATACATACAGCCTGTAAGAAGTAAACCCCGAGATAAAGACTCAACTAGAAGTCTTCAGTTTATTCAGGAGGTGGTCCCAAAGAGCACTCAGTTGGAGAGTGGGGACGTGTGTTAGTTTCCTCTTGCTTGTGGTCAACTCATCACCACAAACCTAGTGGCTTAACCCACATTCTCTTACAATTCTGGCAGTGTGAAGTTTGGAACAGGTTTCACTGGGGTCAAGTCAAGGCTGTTGGCAGGGCTGTGCCCCCTCCCCCGCTGCCCCCAACCCACATGCCCTGGGGGAACATCTGTTTGCTTGCCTTTTTCCAGAATCTTGGCTTCTAGCCTTTCTTCCACGTTCAAAGCCAGCAGCATAGTAGCTTCCAACTTCACTCCTCTCTGAGAGCAGTTCCACCTCCCTCTTATAAAGGATGCTTGGGATTCCACTGAGCCCATCTGGGTAATCCACGTGCTTTTCCCCCATCTCAAAATCCTTAATTTACAACTTCAAAGTCTCTTTGGCTACATAAGGTAATACATTCACAGGTTCTGGGGATTACGATGTGAATACATTTGGAGGGTACTGGAGGTGGGGAGCATTACTCTCCTACCCCAGGAAATGAGACAGGGAAGGAAAGAGGGATGTTCTTTGTATTTTAATGAAATCTAAGAGCCTCAGGCATTTAGCTATTGATGTATGTATCTGTGTCTCCATCTCTCTCTCTCTAAGCTAATTCTGAGCAGCTAAAATTAAAGGGAAAGCATAAAGATGAGAAAGTACTGCTGCTGCTGCTGCTGCTGCTGCTGCTAAGTCACTTCAGTCGTGTCCGACTCTGTGCGACCCCATAGAGGGCAGCCCACCAGGCTGCCCCAACCCTGGGATTCTCCAGGCAAGAACACTGGAGTGGGTTGCCATTTTCTTCTCCAATGCATGAACGTGAAAAGTGAAAGTGAAGTTGCTCAGTCGTGTCCGACTTAGTGACCCCATGGACTGCAGCCTACCAGGCTCCTCCATCCATGGGGTTTTCCAGGCAAGTGTACTGGAGTGGGTTGCCATTGCCTTCTCCGGAGAAAGTACTATGAAATGAGAAAAAGTGGAGTACAGAAATAGAAGCCATGTCCAGAATTTTCTGGCTAGTCCAAATGTCACATTGTGTTCCACAGTAATAACAGCTGATAGGTATTGAAAGTTTTAGTTTCATTATTGTTGCTGTTATCCAAGCTAGAATACTGGAGTGGGTTGCTATTCCCTTCTCCAGGGATCTTCCCAACCCCAGGACCATATGCCAAGCCTTGCTCAATTCCACTGTTCAACAGATGACCTCATTTCATCCTTTCAACAGCTCCAGGAGAAGGTAGAGTATTTGCTTCCTCATTTGACATTAGGAGGAAAGATCCTGAAGGCCCAAGATCTGCGGGACTTTCCAGCTAGTGCTGCAAAGCAGGGGCTCTATCATCTGCACATAGTAGTGTACTGGCTTTGAAGAGAGGAACAAGGGTTCAGTTCAGTTCAGTCACTCAGTCGTGTCTGACTCTTTGACCCCATGAATCGCAGCATGCCAAGCCTCCCTGTCCATCACCAACTCCCGGAGTTCACTCAGACTCACATCCATCGAGTCCGTGATGCCATCCAGCCATCTCATCCTCTGTCGTCCCCTTCTCCTCCTGCCCCCAATCCCTCCCAGCATCAGAGTCTTTTCCAATGAGTCAACTCTTCGCATGAGGTGGCCAAAGTACTGGAGTTTCAGCTTTAGCATCATTCCTACCAAAGAAATCCCAGGGCCAATCTCCTTCAGAATGGACTGGCTGGATCTCCTTGCAGTCCAAGGGACTCTCAAGAGTCTTCTCCAACACCACAGTTCAAAAGCATCAGTTCTTCAGCACTCAGCCTTCTTCACAGTTCAGCTCTCACATCCATACATGACCACTGGAAAAACCCTAGCCTTGACTAGACGGACATTTGTTGGCAAAGTAATGTCTCTGCTTTTGAATATGCTATCTAGGTTGGTCATAACTTTCCTTCCAAGGAGTAAGCGTCTTTTAATTTCCTGGCTGCAAGTACAGATGCTTTTTTGTTTGGGTTGCACGAGGTTTTAGTGGCGGCAAGCAACTCCTCATTGTGGCATGTGGGATCTAGTTCCCTGATCAGGGATCAAACCCTGGTCCCCTGTATTGCGAGTGCAGAGTCTTAGCCATTGGACTGCCAGGGAGGTCCCAAGGGTGCAGACTTTGCTAATTCATAATGCCACTGATTTATAATGAATCCTGGGCTCCTACTTCCAGCTTCCACCTTAGAAGACATGCGAGATAAATCAGCAGATGAGCAGAGGTGAAGGAGGAGAGCGGGCAAGATGGGCTTCCCAGTTATTGGAAGACTGTTTTCATCCAACAGATGAAGATGGCTGGCCCTGAACCTTTCAAAGTATATAGAACAAAAGCCCTGGCCCCCGTCCTGGAAACCAGAACCAAAGGGGCATCAGGGTCTGCTGCTGGCTGGAGAGAGAGCTGCCCTCGTACCTGTGCAGGTGGGTTCAGTGCCAGACCAAGCCAGGTTGGACTGACATACTCGGGCAGAGCTCCCCTGGAGCTCGTAGCCTCCAACGCAGGAGAATTCACACACGGCTCCATAATTATCGCCGTCACTGGAGCACTTCATGTAGCCATTCTCCGGGGCGTGGAGCTTGCCGCAGCGTCTCACTGTGTGGGACACAAGCCCAGAGGGTGCTCAGTGCTGAGTACCCCACCACCACCACAAAGCAAGCAGGGAGGGGGGGGAGTCAGAAACACCAGCTTCTACACTGGGTGGGTGTGTAGGGAGGGGCAGGTGTGGCTATCTGCTAGTGGGTGGGCCTTGGGAGGGTTACTATTCAAACCAACAAGACCACTGAGATAAACTGATTCAGCTCCCTGTGGTCTAGATGAGGAGGTTGAACCCAGAAGAGGAAGGAGTAAAGATGGCTAGTTATTAGCTATCCAAACCATGAAGCTCAAAGTAAACCTTAAAAACCTTTTTTTCCCAAAGGTTCTGGAACACCAAGAACACGGTCAGGCTGGTGGGCTATCTAAAGGGCTCCTAACCTCCTTCATAGAAGGACTTACATAGGCTTTGGCTGGTCACTGAAGCCCAGGAGTGGAAAAGCTATTAAATACTATTGTTCTGGGACAGCCAGTGATGGGCTCATGTGAGATGAGCTTACTGCTCTCTTGGATTCCTTCAATTATCTGCCAGCACTCAACCTCATTCGGATTTGAATTGTGAAATTTAGGCAGGGAGGTGGCATCCTTCCCCTAGCCTCATGATCAGAGGCAAATCCAGAGCTGGCAAGTCTTCCTCTGACAATGGGCACTCACAGAAGGTTCTAGCTTGAGTCTCTGCTTCCCTTTGTTCTTAAAAAGAGAGGGGGAAAAAAAAAAGCCAAGAAGCAGTCATCTTACCTCTTACTTTAACTCGAAATTGGCAAGTGCCCTTGTTCTCGGCTCTGTCATAGACTGTGTACTGGATCTTGTGGTCCCCTTCTGGAAAATGCGAGCCTGGGGGTGGGCCTTTTAGAATAACACTTAAAGGGGGAAAAAATCAGAAACACCAAAGATGATCGTTGTAGGCCCTAACAACAATCAGGCCATGATGGCCTAAGGATCAAAGAGGATTATCATGGGTGTTTGTTGAGCACCCATTCTGTTCAAGATACAGAGACTCCAAGGGACGGCCATTAGGCCAGTTTTACTAGTTTAATTCTCAAAGAAGAGAATTTCCTGAGTTTTACTCTGTTTTGGAAGTGCAGCTTGAGACCAGAAAATGGAAGTCCCCAGTTCCTGGGAAGATCAGACTGGTTTTTCATGTTGGGATGTAGAACAGAGGATGGGAGATGCTGAGAACCCAAAACTCAAGTCTTCCTTCCTTTGGTCCAAGGGAAACCTGAAATGCCACCCGACTGGGAGGATGAGGGAATTTTCTTTGAGGGAAATCATTTGGGCCTGAAGGGGGCGTTAGAACTTTTTTTTGCCTTTTCTACCTCAGTGGAGCCCTTTTCTGAGCAAAAGGAAAATTCACTGTGATTTCATGGTGATCATAATAATAACTCAAGTTATTATTATCTTTATTATTAGTTATTATTATTATCATTATTATTCTTTGTGCTGTGTGTGCTGAGTCACTCAGTCGTGTCTGACTCTTTGCAACCCCACGGACTGCAGCCCTACAGGCTCCTCTCTCTGTGGGGATTCTCCAGGCACGAATACTGGCGTGGGGTGCCATTGCCTCCTCCAGGGGATCTTCCCAACCCAGGGATCGAACCCAAGTCTCCCGCACTGCAGGCAGATTCTTTACCTTNGCAACCCCACGGACTGCAGCCCTACAGGCTCCTCTCTCTGTGGGGATTCTCCAGGCACGAATACTGGAGTGGGGTGCCATTGCCTCCTCCAGGGGATCTTCCCAACCCAGGGATCGAACCCAAGTCTCCCGCACTGCAGGCAGATTCTTTACCTTCTGAGCTACCAGGGAAGCCCCATATGTAAACCTTACATATGTCTGGTGTGGTTCTAGACATATATATATATATGTATATGTATACACACACACACACATACAGTAGTTTATTTAATCCTCTCAACAACCCTATGATGTAGGCATTATTATACCCATTTCACAGATGAGGAAACTGAGCCACCAAAAGATCAAGGAACCCACCCAAGGTCACAGAGCAAGGGTGACTCCCACATCTTTCTTCTCAGTTGTCTGATAAGAATATCAGTAGGTACAATATGATCAATTGTTTTTAAAATAGATAATTTCCCTTCTCTCTACACGTCTGAGGAATGAAAAGAATATTGACTGACAATGTGCATGTGAAATTCTCAGTGTCACCATTGAGGAGAACCTTCCACACAGGTGGACAAGGCCGTTGTTTACAAGTATGCAGTGAGGGGTGTTACGAGAGTGCCAGACATCCCAGCATTACAGACGTGTCACTTTGGGCCTTAGGTGCTTTAAGGTCCTCATCAGGAAGCACAATTTAAAAGCAGATAAACCTGAGAGGAATCATACTTCAAACATGAGTGGCCGCTCACCTCTTGGAGACTCTCTTTCATGTGTGACATGCAAATAACAGTCATAGGGCATAAATATGGAGCTCATAGGAAGCACTTGTCTCAGCACCTGACACTAGAACCTTCCCCCTACCCCAGAAGAGGACTACAGAACAGAAGCTTGCAAAAGACATGAGGAAAAGAAGAGAAATGCCAGAGAAGCAAGGGGGCCAAGCAAGAGCTGAAAAAGGGGGAAAGACAGCCTTGTCTGAACTCCTCATTCTGCTCCACACCTCTGATGGCCCTGCTGCTGCTGCTGCTAAGTCACTTCAGTTGTGCCCAACTCTGTGTGACCCCATAGACGGCAGCCCACCAGGCTCCCCCATCCCTGGGATTCTCCAGGCAAGAATACTGGAGTGGGTTGCCATTTCCTTCTCCAATGCATGAAAGAGAAAAGTGAAAGTGAAGTCGCTCAGTCTGTCCGACTGTTAGCGACCCCATGGACTGCAGCCCACCAGGCTACTCCGTCCATTGGATTTTCCAGGCAAGAGTACTGGGGTGGGGTGCCATTGCCTTCCCCGTCTGATGGCCCTGGGATGTAGAATTTAGGAAGCCAATAGCTGCTCTGAACAGAGGGTTCGGGTTACTAAGATGCTCTTTCAAAATGTCACATTTCTAACTGTAACACACAGATTACCCACAAAAATGCCAAGGTGAATATCCTTGCTAGATAACTAGAGTCATCTGATGACCTGATATTGTATGTATATTACACCAGATTTCAATAGCAATCGCAGTTGTGAGACTCTAAGAATCTGTTATGGGCTAGGAGCAGGGCCAGGCATCATGTTGGGTCCCAAAAGATTCAACAATTGTTAAAAGCCAATCCCTGATGATATCAAGGCCTTCCCAGGTGGCTCAGTGGTAAAGAACCCGCCTGCCTGCCAATGTAGGAGACCTGGGTTTGATCCCTGGGTTAGGAAGATCCCCTGGAGGAAGAAATGGCAACCTACTCCAATATTCTCCCTGGAGAATCCCATGGCCAGAGGAGCCTGGCAGGCTACAGTCCATGGGGTCACAAAGAGTTGGACATGACTGAGCACACACACACATGATGCATGACATGGTTATATCAACTGTGACTTATATTTTTAATCTTCATTGCCTAAAGTTTCTCCTTAAGGGGTTACATATATGCGACCGCAAATAAATAATTTCTTAATACTCACACTTTGTCTTTGAGGAATTACAAGGGGAAACATAACAAATATGATCTAAGCTAGGGAATCTAAGCTAAGTGGGGAAAATTATCAAGCTATCAGAACAAAACGTCCTAGGGGTGAAAGACTGAGCCTCTTCCTAGAAGAAAATGTTCTGTTATGGCTAATATTGGCTTAGAAACATTTCCTCTTGCCCAGCCTGGGTTGACAGAATTCTAGAAAGCCTTGCCCTGCTGTATGGCTTACCAGGGGTAAGTCAGAGGTGTTCTTTGTCCACAGATGGAAACTCGGTGAGGAGGTCTAATAGGACCGTGTACTCTAAGGCGTGGATGTGAATATGCTGACATGAAGTAGTGGCCTCCAGGGAACATGAGGGCCCATCCATAGCTGCAGGGGCACAGGCGCAGCTGCTAGATTCGAATAACATGTGGCTGAACTTCACTGAAGGGAACCACCCATTTTTAAAGATTTGGGGGATGCATTTCAAACTATTTGTGCAGTTGGTCCTGGAGAAGGGGGTGGGGTGGGGAAGAAGGCAGAAGGACTCCTTCTCTTTTATTTACAAGTGGTTTAAGTGTTTAATGGTCATATATTAAAAAATTAAAAATCAAAAGTTGTGAAAGAAACAGGTGCCAAAAAACAACAGATTTTGGAGTTCTGCCCTAAAACATACTCCCAGAGCACAAGGGGGCGACACTGAGCTCCACCTGGGAGACACAGGTTCCCAGGGAGGCGGTGGCTTAGGAAGGTCTGGGGAGGGGGCCTAGCAGACAACGCAGTGAGTCTTTCCATGAATTAACCACCTGACTTCCTCTTCCTCCTTCTGTCCCCTTTCCTCCCTTCTCCCCACCACTCTTTCTGACTTCCTTTCTTTCCTTCAAAATAGTTACTAAGTAACAACTATGTGCTAGGGATGGTTCTGGGCATATGGCTGCAAACATACTGTAGTTGAGAGAGGCAGTAAACAGATACATAAGTGAAGAATGTAGTATGCCAGACAGTGAAGAAAAATAAAGAAATGAATGAGATGTGGCTGAAAGCATACACTGACCAGCAGACACACATTTCCTTATTCTTGGTAGTGAACTTCTCACATAAACGGGCAACCTCATTTCAGCTGCCAAGTTGCACTTACTCAGTGAGAATGCCATCTGCTGTATCTCTTCCCTCGGGCGTCTCCCAGGACACTCGGACTGTCAGCTTGTTGGGTTCTGCAACGCGTTCCTTCACACTTGGACACTTGATTCTAGGAGGTTCAAGATCTGAAAATACAACCAGAATATTCTCACCATCAGGAAATATCAACCTGGGGTTCAACACCCAACCCACCATTAGATACGCCCGAAGATCTGTGCTGAGTTGTGTCCGACTCTTTGTAACCCCGTGGACTGTGGCTCACCAGGCTCCTCTGTCCATGAGATTTCCCAAGCAAGAATACTAAATGGGTTGCCATTTCCTTCTCCAAGGGATCTTCTGACCCAGGGATTGGACCCTTGTCTCTTCTATCTCCTGCAGTGGCAGGCAGGTTCTTTACCACTGCACTATCTTTGCGAGTGCCCAAAGCTCTAGGTGCTCCCTATTTTTGAAGGGCTTCTTCATCCCTTTTGTATTTATTTTCTTTCCCTTCATCTTGCCCCTTCTTGTCTGCCAAGTTCAACTTTTTATTTTGTATTGGGATATGCATGCATGTCATGTCTGACTGTTTGTGACCCTATGGACTGTAGCTCATCAGGCTCCTTTGTCCATGGGATTCTCCAGACAAGAATACTGGAGTGGGTTGCCATGCCCTCCTCCAGGGGATCTTGCCAACCCAGGGATCAAACCCGGTGCCTCCTGCATCTTCTCCATTGCAGGTGGGTTCTTTACCACTCAGCCACCAGGGAAGCTCATATTGGGGTATAGCCGATTAACAATGATTGTGATAGTTACAGGCGCACAGCAGAGTGACTCAGCTATATATACGTGTGTGTGTGTGTGTGTGTGTATACACATATACATGTATCCATTCTCCCCCAACTCCCCTCCTACCCAGACTGCCACATCACACTGAGCAGAGTTCCCAGTGATATGCCTGCTGAATTTTAAAGACTGTGTGAGTACTTACCTGTGTATGGCTAAATCAGCAATCAGCTGGCCTTGCTAGTATCTTACAGGGTAATTTATCAGCTACAGCAACTTCCCGACGCTTCCAAACTCTGCCTGTTGACTTGGCAACATAGCAGTTACCCAACTAGAAATCATTCAGCCATAGTGAGTACTTCCTGCTTTAAAGACAGTATCATCAGATACTAGAGAAAAGTGCCTTAGGTATCATCTGCTGCTGGTGCTGCTGCTAATTAACTTCAGTTGTGTCCAACTCTGTGCTATCCCATAGACAGCACCCCACCAGGCTCCCCTGTCCCTGGGATCCTCCAGGCAAGAATACTGGAGTGGGTTGCCATTTCCTTCTCCAATGCATGAAAGTGAAAAGTGAAAGTGAAGTTGCTCAGTCGTATCCGACTCCTAGCAACCCCATGGACTGCAGCCTACCAGGCTCCCCTATCCATGGGATTTGCCAGGCAAGAGTACTGGAGTGGGGTGCCATCGCCTTCTCCGTGCCTTCTCCTAGGTATCATCTAGTTTGATTCAATTCAAGGCAACAAATCTTTAATGAGTACCAGCCTTCCCCAAGGCATCATTTCAGTTGCTGGGCTTGGGCATGCAAAGGCAAGAGAATCATGTTATTCTCAGAGTTGACAGTCTGTTGAGAGGATTATGTCACCATATGTGAAATATGACATGAGGTAGAAAATTAACACTGCTCTAGGCTACATAAAAGTAAATGCTGTGGAGGCTTAAAGGAGTTACCCAATGCTCTCATTTTACGGATCAGGAAACTGAGCCTCAGACAGCATAAGTTATTTAAGGCCAGGCATGGAAATAATGAGAATGTGAATTATAACCCAAATTAGAGCACTTATCCTTAGAACAGACTTCCCTGGTGGCTCAGATGGTAAAGAATCTTCCTGAAATGCTGCTGACCCAGGTTCAATCCCTGGGTTGGGAAGATCCCCTGGAGAAGGGAATGGCAACCTACTCCAGTATTCT